>NIVC01003699.1:0-27500 GCA_002269645.1 Macrostomum lignano
GGCTACGACTCGACAGGCTGGGTGGATGAAAAGACTTAAGAAAGGTTTAGCTTTTGCGCATCTCTTCTCATGAGGTTTAACATTATAATGCGAACTATTTTGATTAACAGTGAGCATGCTGAAGGTACTCCTAGTGACTTTAATTTTTACTGCCTTCACCTATTTACTTGGATCGAAATGTGGACTATGAGGCAGGTCTGGCTGAAATCCATCTGCCTGCTGCATGTTCAATGTTGACGAGCCTTACTGCTTCACTGTCTCAGATGGAAGAGAGCATGAGGCCCTGGTTCTTCAACCCGGACGCTTTGCTAGAGTGGAGGAGCTGGTGGAGCGTTTGAATCAGCTGCTGGCCAACTCTGATTCGCTATTCTTTGATGCAATGAGTGACAGGGAGTCTGAGATGGAGGCTGATGAGTCCGGCCTGATGGGCGTAGTGGCAACAGGGAATTCGGTATGAAGTTCGAAATCCGCAACTCACGAACTGTGGTGCACAACAACACTGCGAGAGCAGAGATGTTTCTCCCATCCAGCAAAATTCTGCATTGGCTGGGATTTGGAAACCAGGCTGTGAAAATCCAGCCAGGGAGCCGCGTGTCCGAGCACTGCATTGGCTGCCGCGCACCAGCTTAATCAATGTGCACTGCAGTATCGTTGAGTCAACTAATTGCAACTTGGGCTCCCTGTTGAGAACAGTTGGAATGAAAGCCGGCATTGAATGGGGCAACTATCAAACAAAAATATTTAAGAAAACAATATTCTTCCCGATTCAACGAATCAGTCTTCTTCACAGCATTCGAGTTCAGCTGCGTGACATCTATGGTTGCCCACTGATTGCCCAGACACTCAGCCCTGTTCTGCTCACAGTTCAGATTCGGGAGAAACGCATTCAATGAACTACCAGCAGCTGATCCAGCAATATTCGGGGGTGAGGACAGGACACGAAAAGCCTGCACTCTATGGCTGTGGGAGCTTTCCGGGGATCATGACATACCAGCCTCCGCCAGCGGCTACATCATCATTCTCAACGCATAGCAATGTCAGGCGCAAAAGAAATACTGAAGCAAGTCCGAAACGATTGAAGAAGAAGAAGTACACCCGAAAGGCAACTGGTAGAGATCGCACCAATAAGAGGTGCAATGAAAGAAATCCGAGCAAGGCTAGTAGGAAAAAGCTTAAGAATAGGAAGACGAAAGCAAAGAAGAATGCAGCAGGCGGAGGAAAGCGAAAGCGAAAAGTCAGCAAGAAAACTGTGAAACGCGTGCTCGACTCTCTGTCATAGACATGGCTTACGGATTCAATCCCAGACTTGATTTATTTAAGACGCCTGTTCTACAAACCTGCATTGAAAAAGCTACTTATGTTGATATTCACCCAGTAAATTCCATTACTGCAAACTCCCCCATTGAATTTGACTGCCACCAATCTGCCGATGAATACACTGATTTGCTTAATTCTTTTCTTTATATTCGCTGCCGCCTTGTGAGACTGGATGGGGGTTTGCTGAGGGAGGATGTTCGAGATGGAGATGGCATCATCACCGAGCGCAGAGACAGTGACGTGCACCCAGAAAACTTTGTTTTGTCTACAGCCTTCTCAGATGTAATTGTGAGCATTAACCAGCGAGTGGTATCTGGTGGAGACCAGCTCTATCCCTACCATGCGTACTTCAAAGCACTAATGAGCTCATCTGATGCCCAGCAACTAAAACTTTACCCTGCTGGCTTCCTGGAGCCGAACTCGGCAGCTGAAAAGCACACGGAGAGCCACAGGGAATCCCGATGGATGGAGTATGCGGGACCGCTCTTCAGCGATGTTTTCCAATGCCCAGTGTTTCTGCTAAACAATCTGCACTTGCACATCAAACTGGTGCCCAGCGATGGGGCCTTTGCCATCAGAAGCCCGAATGCAAACAACGCGGCATACCGCATGGAAATCTCTCACTGCATTTTGCATCTTCGCCGAGTCAAAGTGGTGCCCCACATCAGCCTGGCCCACGAGCAGGGGTTGACAAACCAAAATGCACTGTATCCCATCGAGCGAACTGAAATGCAGAACTTCATCCTACCCCAGGGCATTCAATCTAAAAACATTGAAGGATTCACTCATGGAAAATTGCCGAAGTTCATCATGCTGGCCTTCGTGAGCCACCGTGCATTCAACGGTCATCATCACGCGAGCCCGTTCCAGTTCCAGAGCTTCAACCTTAGCCAGTTGGCTCTAAAGAAAGGTGGGGAAACCGTGTGCCACGGTGCCTTCACACCTGAAAACAATTCCTTTGTAAGAGAATACTTACACTACCTGAAAAGCTGTCAATCTGCAAGCCACACGAACTCGGTTCCGTGGATCCCTTACCAGCTCTTCTCCAACAACAGCACGGTGTTTGCATTCGATCTCACACCAGAGGGAGCGGCTCTGTGGTACGGACAGAAGGAGGGCAACCTGCGGTTGGAGATTCGCTTCCGACAGGCTCTGGACGAAACGGTGTCCCTGATCGCTCTGTGCCTGTATGACTCGCTGATTGAGGTCACCAAGCACCGGGAGCTTTTGCTGGACTATTCCTCTTAACTGGCATGGAAGCAATTCAACTACTCCATCTCGCCAGAAAATTTTTGTCTTGCCGAAAATTCTTCATCATTACTTTACATTCACGCTATAAAAATGTATTGTCTTTGAGTCTAAAAAGAAAATATCGATCAATTCCCTTTGAAAACAAGTTTGTGTTTATCCTACTACAGCACAATGGCTCATTTGGTCATTGGGTGGTGTGCTATGCTGGGCAAGGAAATTGCATTGAGCTGTTCAACTCCCTCGGCTGGGAACCTGAAATTTTATCTGTGGTTTATAATTTGTTTCGAGAGATTAAAACAACTGGCTTTTATCTCCGAAGCAATATAAACAGATTTCAATGTGCTAACTCTAATAAATGCGGAGTGTTTTGCATCTATTTTGCTTATCAAAAGTTGCTGATCAATCGGTCATTTGAGGGTATTTTAAAGAGTTTGCACTCTAATGAAAAAAATCATTTGAATGATAGAATCTTACAGAGGTTTGAAGCCAACTTAAGAAAAAGATGTCCGTGATTTTCTAGAACTATATTTATGCATTAGACATGGGAGAAAAGCGAGTTTGCTACGATATCCGCCTCAGGCAGGGAAGCTGCATGATTGTCTGCGGGCCCACCAATGCAGGAAAAACAACCTTTGTCAAACACCTGATCCAGTACAGAGACGTCATGTTTGATGTGAAGCCTGGCAGAGTTCTGTGGTACTATGGGATCTCACAGGCAGGCCATGCAGAACTGAGCAGCCTAGGTGTGCAGCTGCGCCAGGGATTCCCCACCAACATCGAGGCAGCACTTAGGCCCAATGACCTGGTTGTTTTCGATGACTTAATAGAGGAAACTTCAAATTCTGCTTCAATGCGAAATTTTTTCACAGGAATCGCACATCACTTGCCGTGCTTTTTGGTGATGCTGACTCAGAATATATTTTTCAAGGGAAAAGAGTCGCGAACAATGAGCTTGAATGTAATGTACTTAGCTATCTTGAAAAACCCCGAGACCAGCTGCAGATTGCAGCACTGGGCAGGCAGTGCTTTACAGAGAAGCCCGGCTTTCTGCTGTCAGTGTTCAAGCACGTGACCGCGCAGAACAGGGGAGCCTACCTGTTCCTAGACTTTCACCCATCAACTCCCGATGAGCTGCGAGTGCGGGCCAGAATTTTGCCCAACCAGCGACCCCATCTTGTATTTGCTTAAGAAAGTGAAGCTTGTTTTTTATCGGCTATTGTTTTCATCGCTATGGAAGTGCTTGATTCACATGCAAGTCTTTTTGCGGTTCTTGCGTCACCTAAATATACCGTGCGCTTCAAGCAGCTGTTGATAAAAAATTGTCCAAAAGAAGTGCGTTATTTTCTTGTTGAGGCCTGTCATAATCTCTTACAAAACAATTTATCGTTTTCGATCGATGAAAAAGCTGTTCTTGCAAAGTCAAAAGAGATAATTCGAAAAATTACTCAGCAGAGAAGAAAGATAGACTTGTTAAAGGCTGGCTTCATCAAAATACTCCCGATTCTGCTTAAGCTGGTAAGAAAAAGAAGCAAAATGAACAAATTTTCAGAAATGGTTCTGATTTCTAAAGCAGAGTATGAGATGTTAGTGCAGAATTTGAAGCCAAATGAGACTAGCACTGACGCTGACTTGAAGCAGGCTCAGAAGAAATGCGATGATATCTTGTATGCCGAGGATTATCCAGAAGATGTGAAAACCGCCATGTATCAAAGTGCAATGCAAAGTTTGCTGGCCAAGCGCAAGCACGCTGGAAAAGAAGGATCACGAAATACTGAAGCCAAGTTGATGAAAATAGAGACACCCCAGATGAACACCTGGGAAGAGAAGATCAGCAAGTCGGTGCCACAGAAATTCAAAACCAGGGCTCGCAGTCTATGGACGATCCTGTCCACCAATCCAGAGCTGATTGGAGTTTGTGAAAACGGAGAGGTGGAAATCGCAGGCACGTCAATCCCTTCCTCAAACATACTGGACTTGATTCAGCACGCAGTGAGGGATTCGTCATGTGAGCGTGAACCAGTTGGGTGGAACGAGTTCATCGATTTGCTGCAGCAGAAAAAGCTTAATGTTCCGCTTTCGCTATTGGTAAATCAGTTAAGAAGAAAATGGCAACCAGCAGAGGGGGTGAACTGGAGAAAGAACAGGAGAGTCTAGTCAAGGGGTACGGGAGCAACACAGCCTGGCTGAAACTGCCTGGCAGAAAAGTATATAAGAAGGTGGACTGACTCCGAAATTTCGAGGGAAAGCTGCATCATGAACTACATTGACTTCCAAGGATTCCCGTGCAACAGCACAAGCAAAAATTTGTTGTGAAGGAGTTGGCAGTTGTTCAAGTCAGAGCGGGAAGCTACCGAATTGCTCACCATGTGTACGCACCTCCGTATCCATGGGAGAGAGTCTCACCTGACATGCGAGTTTGCTACAGACAGCTATCAAAGAGTCTGCACCAGTTTAAGTGGAATGATGGAACCCGTCCGTACATGGAACTGGCGGAAGACATTCTGAGGATTGCCAGTGGTCCGATCTGGACAAATGGGGAAAGGAAGTCTATTTTCCTGACTGAGCTGCTTGGTAGACAGGTTTATAACCTAGAAGATTTGGGAGCACCCTCGACTGAAGATTCAGATACTGGCTGTGCAGTGAGAAATTCGTTGCTGCACTACAGTTGGCTTAAGCCAAAGTTCTGCATCAACTTAAGAAGCGAGCAGTGTCCGTGGCACACGAGCAGTAAAGTTGGCAGAAGCAGATTTGGTGAAGAAGTTGACGATCGAAATGAGCCCACCAGCTACAGCCCTAAGAGTGAGCAATCTGGTTGGCGGAGTAGATCTGAGGCTGGATGGTGGCAGGGGCGCTCAGCTACCTCTACGGGAACTGGCTCTCAGCATGGCTCATGTGATCTACCGGCCCGTCTGGCCCCGGGTGCTCATCAAGCGGATGCGAAGTCCCAGAGTGACTCTGCTACTCTACCCTACTGGGCAACTGAGCATCTGCGGTGCCAAGACCCACGCAGACGCCAAAAGGGCTGCCCGTCGCTTCGTGGCTATGCTGCATCGGAGAGTGCCAGCTCAACTGCTGCCTCCTCAAGCCATTTGTGTTCGGATTAAAACTATTACTGCTCATGGTAAATTTAACTTCTGCAATGCTTTGTCCCTCACAAATCTTGCTGCCTCTGGCATACTGTCTTACGCTGAGTATGAGCCCGAGTCGTTCTCTGCTCTAATTTATACATTACGTTATTGTAAATGCTTGTTATTTCATACTGGTTCTTTTGTTCTTAGTGGAGCAAAATCTATGAGCATGTTGCGCTTCGACCTTTCTACGTTACATAGTTTAATCAGCCAGTTTATCACCTATCAAAAATAAACAAAAAGTGTGTTCCGTTTGTTCTTGAATGTTTGCGTAAATTCATTACGGAAAACCGCATCTTTAAATTATTTATTTTTATTTTAAAAAATAAGTTTTAACTAAAAAATTAAAGGTGAAATGAGCATAGAATAATTGAAAACTGGGAGCTAAAACGCGTAATCAGATCTCTCCCTCACAAAAACAGAAAAAGGGCATAGAACCCATTCCAAAAAGGTTCTGCCAAAAGCGAAATTGCTTAGATTGATACACGTGAATGAAGAAATTAATTAATCAAACTCGACTGACACTCATACATGTAACTGGACCGCAAAATTACAGATAGAGGCAAGAAATTTCAACAAAAGCAATGCAAAGAAATGTTTTAGCATCATGTTAAAAAATTAATAAATGAACATAAAACTCAGCAATAAAAATTTCAATACATTAAATTTACTGACTTTGCAATTTAATATTACGAGTAGAAATCGTGCAGTTACAAGGTACTGAAATAAAATTACTAATAAATTAATAGCTAGCATTAAGACTTCAGACAAAAAGTTCAAAAAGACACTAAAATTACGGTGAAACAGGGGAGGCAAATTGCTGCAACTTCTTCTATCTGAGATAGCAAAATTGAGACAGCATATAATTTAAACGGATAAAGGCGAGTATATGTTTGAAGAAACCAAAGACTAAATATTCAGAATAAAATGTGTAGAGGCCGTGTGATAAAAAGTTATACTCAGTCACTTATTAAATTCGTAGTCTTCTTCCCGTCGCCGCTTTCGGGAGGCTGTAGCATTCACGTGCTGTTGCAGCTGCGACGACTCCGGATGAAGAAGTTGAAAATGGCCAAACGGGAGACTGTAGTTCGGTGCAAGCCAAGCGCGCTTGTCCTCCCAAATGCTTAAGGCACACTTTCGCTGCTGCAGCGTGAATAGCCTGTGTTGGATGCTAGCGATCCTGTGGATGATGACGGACATGCTACTCAGATCATTGAAGACTCTCAAGTAATCACTATGCGCAATCTCCTTCTTGACAACACATCCTTGAATGCCTTTGGCTTTTTTCTTTTCAGCAGTTGCAGTGCTAGCGAGAAAGGAATACAGCTTTGGTCTCAAAAGCAACCATTCGAGATAGCGAGCTCCAGCTCCTTCGTCCTTGATGCAACCGAGGCGAGCTTTCAATTCATTTGAGAACAGCGGGTGCTCAGGTGAATAGTTGGAAGTGTCAAGGAGTTTCTTTGCTTTTAGCAGTGGAAGAACTTCCGACTGCACATCCATATTCTGAATGCAAAGAAAGAGCGAGTCGGTGTCTCCACCACAGAGCCGAACACGGGCACCCTCTTGCTCAAGCCAAGGCTTCAATTTGTCGTAGAATAACTCGTACATGATTAGCTTCGAATAGTCAAGAACACACTGGCCAATAAAAATCGGACGATCAAGCTTGACCTTAGTCTTCTGGAATTCAATTATGCTCAGTGAGTCGGTAATTATGATAAAGTTCTTAATGGATGGTTTTGAAGCCAGCACCTTTGCTTTTGCAGTGTTGGTGCAAATCCGAATGTCACGTCGCTTACGCACGTTTTCCATTGTTTTTCCGAAGAGCGCATTGTTTTTTAGTTTGTAGTAGTCTTTCTCGAAGCTGTTTGTCGCAGCAGCTCTTTTCACGCTGTTCATGTTAACATAGTCAGCAAATATCGGCTCCTGTTTGTACTCAATCATTCGATTAATTCGTTTGATTTTCATTCCATGGCTCAAGTAGAATGCCAAGATAGCCGAATGAAGCACATAACTCTGCTTGTCATGGCAGGTGAGCAGAAGTTTTTCTGCCGAACGATAGGCTGCTTTGTCTCCAGTAATCTGCCTCCAAAGCTGTTGCATGTAGGCAGGAAATTCTTTGAATTTTGGTGCTTCTTTTTCTGGTGCAAAAGGCAAATCTTCAGTGGTGGAATGTATCTCTGCTGGATATAGAAGATCGACATCGAGCAGATAAGCAATTGGATCTGAGATTTTGAGCCCTCGGATACGATCCTCGGTCCACAGCTGTAGCTCATCTTCGGAAAGCCAGCGAAATCCATTTGCAGGTAAGTTCATGGTAAGAGCTTGACCGTAAAGGTTGTTAGCATCTACTGCTAGAAGCTCGGTAGGAACAGCTTGATCAGCGCCCTCGTCGTGACAGTCATCATCATCATCATCATTGTCATTGCAGATAGTCTGATTGTCAGCTGCTTCCAAATTTTTTCTAATATCTGGAGAGTTGGCTGACACTCTGTGTATGTTCACAAATGACATGCCACCGCGAATACCGCGCTCGAATGTTGCATACATTTGCGAATCCGTAATCAGCTCGATTCTGGATTTGAGAGACTTCAGTGCTGAAGCAAAAGATAATCCCGGGGTTGAAACGAAATGCACCGGATCAAGGCCATCATCACGAAGGCTGAGCTTGCGAAAATTTTCAAAGACATCGGCGAGCTGCCGAATGTCAAGCTCAAGGTAGCATAGCATGTACTCTTTCAGCGTTTTAACTTGGAATTCATGCCATGCTTTCTGTGCATGCCTGTAATCCTCATCACTGCAGTGGCTTTTAGTCAGAACGTTGTAGAATTGTTCTTTACTTGGCAGCTCGGTATCCTCAAGGACATTTGAATTAGTTAAGTAGTCGTACGGAAAAGTGCATTTTCTGAATAAAACTTCTGGAGACAACAGTGGAAACTTACTTTTTAGCAGGCTAGTGATGGTGCACTCTTCTTCTGGCAGGTTCTTGATCAGCTGAGCCAAGCTGGCGTTGAGAAATTGGTTAGAATCAATGAATTGAATGGTAAAGAACAATGGCTTAGTCTTTCCTCCCCTCTCGTACTCATCGATTTTGAAGTCAACTTTCATTGAAACAAACTGCTCAGGATTCTGTGGAATAACCGAAATCCTCCATCCATCCATGAGATCCAAAGCCGTTGACATAATGAGATGAAGGTCATAGCCTTTTAGATTGTGGAAAACCACAGGAAGAAAGCGCCTTTTTAGACGAGCCTGCATGTTGCACTGAGCACAGGCTGCACCTCGGAATTCGCCACTGAGGTGATCATGATCCCAGTGCTTTCCGCTTTCACTATCAAAGCCGCTTCCGCAGTAGTGACACGATATAGCGTCGCGGAAGCGTTGCTTTGCAGCCTCCGTTCTAATAGCCGTCTGATGACTGAACTCCGTGTTCCAGCCATAAACCTCTCGAGCTAGCTGTTCAAGGGACTGCAAGAAGTCAGAAACACACTTTTTCGGATTTTCACTCACAAATATGTTAACATCATTGTCGACTCCTATAGGTGATAACCCTGTGAGGCCTGCTCGGTGCACCACCAAGTAACCAGCAGCAACGGCAACATGCTCTGTCAGCTTTACAGTGCTCGAACCAGCTTCAGTCTGCTGCCCTGTGTGAGGTGCATTCAATGCCTCGAAGTCGGCGTACACAATGAATGGTGGGCTGATTGTCTTTTCCCACGCCGTAAACCGAAGTACATTGTGATCTTCATCCGGAAGTTCTTCCTGAACAAAAATCCCACCAGGCTCACAGATATCTTCACAGTGCTCATCGAACGCCTTGCTAGTGTGAAATGACAGCAGACATCGCTCACACCACTTTCGCTGGTACAGGTGGGCTTTACTGTTCAGCAATCTGTTGATGTTCGAGACAGCACACCAATGACCACCAGCTGAGTTCTCGTTCGTGGATGGTGGAAGAAACATCAGCAGGACAACTGTTCGTCCTCTCATGGTAGCTGCGCTTGGCTGTCGGAGGACTTCAGCAGCTTCATTCTCCCAGGTGAAAACAGTGAAGCAAAGGGTTGGATTTAATTCCTCGACAGCAGACAGATCGTACAAATTGATCGGCAGACTCAGTCCCGTAATGTTAATCTCATCTAGCCATTCGGTGTACGAGGATTCTCGTTGAGCTGACTTCTTAATACGGCAGTGATCTTTGTGAAGAAAGGCAAGGCACGCGTAAACAAAGCAATTTTCACCGCTGCTAGGAGGAGAAATGACGGCCTTCTTTTGAAAAAGCGCAGTCGGCAAACTAAACCCAGCCGCATGCCCCGAATAGTAGGGAGTTCGAACAGCGAGGGCAGAGCAAAGGTCGAAGAAATTTATTTTGTCAATGGCCCATCCACTGCCATTAGCGTTGTACACGTCTACTCTCTGCTCTAACTCTGCAAATTGCTGCCTCCACCAGTCATCAAATTCCTGCACATCAACCAGCATACAAAGATTTGTACTCATCCATTTGTTTTCAACATTGACTGCTTCTGCTGCCTGCACCCGAATCATGCGCACGTTTAGCTTAATTTGTGCTCTTAGCGAACAGTTGTCAAAGGAGTCAAGACGAACTTCGAGATACTGCAGAACCGCATGTTTGACCAGGTCTAGAAACTCGAATGGATCAATGTCAGCTGTTGGGGCGAAGCGATGAATCTGCAGTACATCATCGTGGGCACTGTTCACCAAGGAGATAACACATGAAGACCCTAAAAATAAAATCGAGAGATAAGATAGTGAAAATCGAGAAACATAAACTGAGAGTCTCATGATTGCTTATAAATCCAGCTCAATTAGCTATTCATAATAATCGATGTCTGTATTCAGAATCGAGGAGGGTGTTTTTGGATGTATACAATCGATATAGGTGTGCAGAGGTGTGCGAAGTCGAGGTGGGGTGTCCAGAGTCGAGGTGTGGTGTCCAGAGTCGAGGTGGGGTGTCCGGAGTCGAAGAAGGGATGTGCAGAGTCGAGGAGGGGGTGTGCGGAGTCGAGGAGGGGGTGTGCGGAGTCGAGGAGGGGGTGTGAAGAGTCGAGGAGGGGGTGTGCAGAGTCGAGGACGGGGATGTGCAGAGTCAGGGTTGGTGTACGGACTCGGGGTGGGCGGGTGTTATTACGCATTAATTAAAACTGAATTAGTTACACATTTCGAGTTGAAGGTTTAAAATTTTTCCACTTCAAATATTGGTAAGAAAATAATTGATTTTTTACATTAACAGAGTGGCAAAACTCACCTGCTCCTTCACCTGCTCTTCGCCTAGAACATGTTGTAGGATCCTGCATGTTGCGACTGCCGGCTGCCAGGCAATGCTGATGCAGATTTGTCTGCTTCCAGCTTCGAATTGATCAATTTTAAGGCCAATGGCAATGCTTAGCTTAAAAAGGAATAATTAAGAAAAATGCAAAGTAGAGATCGAATCTAGTTAAGATGCTCTTATTCTATTCGCGATATTGAGACTTAGCAACGAGCACCAAGCTATAGAAAAGCAGCCCGCGGATAGTAAAAACCTCAAAATCAAAACTAATAGTCGAGTAATGCGAATAGGTTGCCATGATGCGATAGCTTTTAGCATCAAATCCACCGATACGAGTTGATTTGCTATTTTACTGTCTAGTTTGCGTTTTTTTCTAAAAATAATTCAATGTTTATTATGAGAAAAAAACAATGCAAAAACAACGTGTATTTGGTATAAACGGCTTTGTAGCAAGAAAATAATTTAGAAGAAGAAACTTTTATTTAGCATTAAATTACAAACTTTCTGCATAGAAAGCAGTATAATTCATTATAAGCTACCATGTACATTCTTGCTCTCCTAATAACTAAATATTGGTATCAAAGAGCCTCCAGCTTGATAAACTGCTTAGCCCAGCCCAACGAGATAAATCACAGGTAACATGCACTGAAAAGATTAATTTAATTTAAGCAGTTTTTAACTTCTTTTAGAGCTCCTCCCCTTATCAAAAGTCCACTCATTTTTGTAGAACTTTTTTTGCGTGCTAAAAATTCGTTTCCCTTGCCAACAAAATACTCCAGGCTAAAGCAAATTAAGAGTTACTCAAGCGAATACGGATCCCCCTCCAAAGTCAATTGAGTACTCGCCCACAACGCTACTCGGTAGGACGAATTGAAGGCAAACTGACGGTGCAGCCATCGGTTCAGCGGCTTGGACTCCTGCTGATTGTTGAACCACCGGTGGGGTAGCATGAGGTTCGACTCCTGCTGATTGTGGAAACTCTGGTACCACCGGTGGGGTAGCATGAGGTTCGAAATCTCGTAGGAGATCAGACAGGCTGGCATCCGCCATCATTCCAGCCATATTTTTTCCAGCGACTGGAACAGCCCTGTGCGGTGGCTGCTGCTCGACCGTGGCTTTTTCGTTCGTCTCCTCCGGCTCCAACTCGTGCTCCTCAAAGAAAGCCGTGTCCAATTCTGGCGGAGCAACAAAATCAGCGGCAGCAGCATCATCGTCATGGCGATTTACCGGTGTCTGAAGACTGAGAGCACCAGCCGCTGGAACGTCAACGCTGGCAGCTTGATGGTCGATGCCAGCAGGTCCAGGAGCAGCAGCTGGATGGTCGACGCTGGCAGGTCCAGGAAGGCTGGCAACATCAGCTGGATGCTGATCTGCAGCAGCAAGTGCAACGGAAATCAAATCAAAAGTACATGTAGTTGAAATTATTGCAGATTGATTTCGCACACCTTGAATCGTCTGGCTCAGGGTGCTGACCGGGGCTCGATGACGCTCGATCATGTTGAGTTGCTCCTGGCGGTGGGCGGCCTCCAGTACAGTAAAGCGGGCTCGTTCGATGCTATCAGGCGAGCTCCAATTAATGATGGTGTGATTTTTATGGGCCCGAACTTGGCGGCGCACATTGAACAGCTCAGTTGTCTGGCACTCGTGGCAAAGCAACCAGCGACTTATAATGCAGCTGTCTTTTTTGTTATGGAGCTTTAACCCACCGAGCTCACATGAATTGCAGCTGATGCACACCTCGTGCACGTAGGATGGACACCGAGATTTATTCATTATTTAAAAATCTATGAGAAATTTAGTTTAAAATAAAATTTAAATTTAAACTTCTCATATGCACATATTTAGCCTCTTATATACCCACTTCAACCAAATCTGTGTTAATAAAAACATAGCCGCTATGTTTTCAGCTTTGCTATGTTTACAGTCAGCCACCCAATGTCCAATGATTTCATCAGCGCATCCAGGTATTGAGCCCTTGTTAAATTCCCGCACGCCCCGCTAAATTCTTTTGAATACGCCGCCAACTTTACCCCACCCAGTCGAGGGTGGCAATAAAACTACTGATAACTGAGCACTCTCTCCTTTCAGCAACAAAGCCGCCGCCGCCGCCAGCTCCCAGACAGCGGGAGAGAGAGAGGCTTGGCTACCACTATTTTTGTTTACAGAAGTTTGTTATTACCGATAAAATTATATAATAAAGTATTAGTATAATACTGAATACAATAAAATACCGCTGATATTTGCCAATCGTTCAACACAATTTCTAGAGATTCCCCTAGCTCGCCTCTGTGCATACTTGCGGATTCCCCCATGAGGTGCCTATGTACTCTCATTAGGAGTCTACGGAATTCCCATGGCTTTGCCTGCGGCAGAGTTGAGCTATGCAAACACATAGGCGCCCTTCTGATCCGGGCCCACGGAATTTCCGTGGCTTTCCCTGCGGCAGAGTTGTGTTATCCTCTACTACTCACAGTGAATTCCACGCAATGGAGACTTTCTGCGTATATTTAGCCTTCATATATATATATTGTAAAATGACAAATACTTTATTAACTGGTAGTGATTACATATGCCGACAAAATAGTTAATATTCGTTGTAAAGTCTTATCATCATCTATTAGTGCCAGCATTGAGTGCGGCTCAAGATATTTAATAGATTGGAAAATTTTATATGCAAGTCTCTATTATAATTATAAATGAAGTGCGCGCGTATTGCTACTGATAGTCTGTGGTCAGTAGCGAGATGAAGATGCGCGAATACTGACGAAATTGTTTTTTTCTTAACAAATTCCATCAGTCGGTGGCAAATATTCCATTAAATTTATTCTCCCCAGATTGCTCAGCAGCTCGTGAATTTGACTGACAACCTCAGTCCGCATATAGCTAGCTAATTGGCCTTTCGAAAGCCAGGCGAATTGTATAAAAATGAACCTGTCACTTCCAAATTAACTCGATACTACGAGCCGTAGAATAGATTCTAATTTCTGCATCAGTTGCGTTTTTCTTGCAAGTTAAAACATTTTAGCACCCCGTCTAGTCACTCTAGAACAAAAATTAACGTTTGTAGTCACTATGGAACTAAAAGTAATCTTTCTATAGTCACTCTAAGAACTATTATTAAACTTTCTGTTTGTTAGGGTTGTAGCCTAGTGGTTAGAGCGTCGGACTCACAACTTGAAGGTCGGGGGTTCGATTCCCGATCCCACTGGAACAATTTGTCTCCTTGAGCAAGACACTTAAACTCTGCATTGCTTCAGCTCACCCAGCTGTAAAATGGGTGCCAGCATTAGCTGGGGTAATTGAGGGTGTGCGTGGCGACCCCCCAGTCCTTGGACTGAACAGCCGTACGCAGCCTTCAGATGCGCCGAGCAATGGCTGCGGCTGAGCTGTGGGTTGCACATCTGGCCTAATTGGGGTGGGTGTAATCAATTATTATTATTATTATTAGTCACTTTAGAACTACAATTAACGCTTCTAGTCCCTCTGAAACTATAATTAACATTTCTAGTCACTCTGGAATTATTGTCACGTCTTCTAGTCACCCTGGAACCGCAATTAACCTTTCTACTCAATCAATCTAAACACCCCGAAATTATCACCCCATTCTACTCAATTTAGAACTGCAAGCGCCTTCTCTACATATAGCAACTTGTAATCTATTCGATATAAGATGTCCTGACAGGATCCTACATCGTCTCACCGACTAAGCTTAGGCTACTACGAATGTACAAATTCGTTGGCATTCAGGAAACGCAGGAAAAAGAAAATTATAAGCGAGATGAAAAGAAAGGAGGGGTTCAGGAAACGACCCGCAGGTTCCGACTTACTAAGGCAAACTGAGTGACATGTAGGCAGCCCAGCCTACATGTCCGGTACAATTTCACTGCGATAACAAAGCGGGGTCCCGCCCGCATTTCCGGACCTCAGGAACTCCTGCATCGATGCTTCTACAAGCGTACAGGTGCCCGGCAGTTTTTTGCCACAGGAAATTGTCGTTCGGAGTCATTAAGAATTTGCTAGGGAGACTAGACATACTAGAACCATACTAAGGTCAATATAGTGTGAGCAATGGTAGATTGTATAGTATGTTGCGGAGTTAAATAATAGCCAAAGCACTGGCTATGATTCAACAATGCAACATTCATGTGCTATACAAGCGCATTGTATACCATTTTTACCCAGCACCCGGTCATTTTAACGCACTTTTAAATTTGATTTGATTGGACGAGAGATGGGGTGGGTGAACTTGGGCAGAGAGTATGATGTACATTGATTACAGTTAGGAGTGTCGAGGACCAGTTGAATTGACAATCAGCTAAGATAATGGGCGAGTCTATAACTCAGTCATAAATTTTTAATTAGTCGAATAAAAGCATAGCAGTGTGCCTGCTCTTATCAATTGGAAAAATCTGCCGCTGGAGTCGCTGAATGGTGTAATTTTTGACTTGTCATTGTGTCTGGGTAAAAGTTTTTTACAATGCTGCAGTATTCAACTCATAGCATTGCATTACCAGTTAGTACTGTTCACTTTAGCTATAAATAGATTACAAAAAGTCTGGGTGAAGCTTTGAGTCCGGTTACATACTGTAATATTGCGGTACTATAGCTGAGCGATAAGAAAACTATGGCGTTTTCATAATTATAAAACAAAATAAGAATGAAATAAGATTATATGAAAGTGCTTTCCGAAATTGGAATTCAATTAATTATTGGAAATCCAGCAGGTTTCTGCGCAAACTGGATCGGTCGTCTCCCATGCCGTTGGCCGTTATTAGAAACCTAAAAGTTGAAATTATTCAAATTTATGATCTGGTTAGCGTTCTCATCAAATCTAATTGAGAACTGGATATTGAGTAGTATAGAGCTCGGGAAATGAACAGTCATGTGGTCATAGAATCTGGTGGAATGAGTGGTCATAGCAGTCATAGAATATAATGAATGACCGGTCATGTGGTTATTAAACCTGGGGAATGAGTGATCATAGCAGTCATAGAATCTGGTGGAATGAGCGATCATAACAGTCATAGAATCTGATGGAATGAGCTGTCATGCGGTCATAGAATCTGATGGAATGAGCTGTCATGCGGTCATAGAATCTGGTGGAATGAGCGGTCATGCGGTCATAGAATCTGGTGGAATGAGCGGTCATGCGGTCATAGAATCTGATGGAATGAGCGGTCATAACAGTCATAGAATATAATGAATGAGCGGTCATGCAGTTATTGAACCTTGGGAATAAGCGATCATGCAGTCATACAATATAGAGGTTTTTAGGCCATACAAAGCAACTAATGGAGAGCTATTAGATCTGAGGACAGAGAGGTCATAGATCTGGAGCTAAGCATATTTACCTGGTCTGCGCTTGGCTCTAGACACAGCGCTGACATGCTTGAGCCGACCTACCAGCATGCTGATTCGACCCTGAGCCGCCTGAGTGAATAGAATCAGACTGATTTATATGTTATATAGGTCACACTGCTGTTATCGGAGGTAACTTATTGCAATCTTTGTTCTGACCTTCAGCCGGGTGGCCACTTCAACGTGTGGCAGCAGCCTGACGTTGCAGCCGTTCAGCTCTAGCAGACGATCGCCCGGCTGCAGTCGGCCGTCGCCTTCAGCTGCGCCGCCGCGGATCTTGTAAAAAGTCGACGAGGTTTTCAACTCTTTGTCAAGGTTTACACGCACTAGCCGGTGATATTTCAGAAATAAACCTGAAGCCCTCTCTTCCAGCACGCTTTGGATGCATGATGGAATACAGCTATATATAGGCCTAAGCGACCTTGAAAGTACACCAAAGTCAAGTCTATATTTAGATCAAAACAACTTTAAGTACTCCCCCGCATAATCTGATCCAAGTTATAAACATAAATGATCTTTTCTTCTTCTGTTCCACCACAGATTGTATAAAAATCGACAGGTTTTTCTCCGTTTGGCATTGGCTGCACGCACCCACCGCGTGACATTTCAAAAAGTGACCTTGACAAGGTTTATAGCTTCTGCCTGTTACCTTTAGATAACAACATCAGTTAAAGCTATTTAAGAAGTCGAAGCGACCTTGAAAATAAATCAAAATCAACCTTGAGAATTCCCGCACACAATGCCACATTCCGAGCTTGCACTCACAATATCGGACACGAGAACGCCTTCGTCGCGCGTTCGACCGACAATGCTGAAGCCGAAGCCCCTGCTCGGCTTTTTGCCCAACTCGATGACCTCGAAATCGTAGAGCTCCGCCTCTGGCATCGGGCCCCGGCCGTGCTGCACTGTCAGGCGGACAGTCCGGCCGCATTGACGAAGCGCCGCCTTGGCCTCGTCGTGCGTCAGGACAGTCAGGTCGCGATCGTCAACGCTCAGAATCCTGTCGCCCTCGCGCAGGCTCGGCTCCCGGCTGGCCGCTCCGGAGTCCAGGATCTCGTAGATCACCACGGATTTCTAAAATTAATAAGGGAATAAGGATGAGTGTGTTCGTAATGGAACTTCTTAATGAGGCCAGCTTTAGTAGGGCATTTAGACACTGACGCAAACTTAAGTGACTCTCACCCCTAATCTCGGTGACTCTCGTTCCTAATCTCGGTGACTCTCATTCCTAATCTCGGTGACCCTCGCCCTTAATCTCGGTGACTCTCACCCCTAATCTCGGTGACTCTCGTTCCTAATCTCGGTGACTCTTATTCCTAATCTCGGTGACTCTCATTCCTAACCTCCGTGACTCTCATTCCTAATCTCCGTGACTCTCATTCCTAATCTCGGTGACTCTCATTCCTAATCTCCGTGACTCTCATTCCTAATCTCGGTGACTCTCATTCCTAATCTCCGTGACTCTCATTCCTAATCTCCGTGACTCTCATTCCTAACCTCCGTGACTCTCATTCCTAATCTCCGTGACTCTCATTCCTAATCTCCGTGACTCTCATTCCTAACCTCCGTGACTCTCATTCCTAATCTCCGTGACTCTCATTCCTAATCTCGGTGACTCTCATTCCTAATCTCCGTGACTCTCATTCCTAATCTCCGTGACTCTCATTCCTAATCTCGGTGACTCTCATTCCTAATCTCGGTGACCCTCGCCCTTAATCTTGGTGACTCTCACCCCTAATCTCGGTGACTCTCACCCCACTCTCCAAAACCCCTTGTTTGAAAAGCTTGTTCAACTGCAAAAAATCCCACGCCCTAGTCGACAGCATCGTAAAAACTATTACTACAAGCAATACCATCTGTGTTTTTTCAACTGACGAACAAATGCTTTGAAGACTTTGTTAAGTCAGACAGCTGCGCTGTCAAAATAATTGCCCTCGCGTATGGGTCCTGACTCTGCTCTCCCCTCCCTCTCTTTCTCTGTTTCTCCGTTCCCACCAGTTGCAGCAATATGGCCATCATTTTTTCGGGGATCGAAGCGGGAGGCGAAGCGCAGAAAATCCAGAGCCAGCTTACTTATCGAGGGCTATAGGGAATGGATTTGAGAGACAGCGGAGAAGCGGCTTGGGGCAGGTGGTGGTCCGGCTGTCTCACAGTATCTCCCTCACGCTATCGCTGCCTGTTTTCAACGGCCGTAGGCTAAAATGCCTCTTCTATTAGCGAAGCAGCAAGTGCAACAGAAGCGACTGACAGCTCTCTTTCTCGCTGTTTTCTTTCCTTCCCACTTCCTGCCTGCAGTAGCCCCCCTCTCCGGGAGAAATTTCCCCACTCGCTCCCCCATTACCAGCGGACCTCTGACATATGGCCTAGGGGATATTTCTCATCTTCGCCAGTGCTTGCCTCCTCCTCCTCTTGGCCCACGATTTCTTGTATCCGATGGCACTTCAATTCGTTGCCCAAGTCCAGCGAAAGATAGCGAGCCAAGTTTCTTTTTTGAGAGTTGCATGGGAGAAAAAGATGGCTGGTGGGGAGGCACTTTGGCCGCGAGCCCCGGATGCGGCCCGAGTAGTGAAGTGGGGGGGGGGGGTGGGGGCGCAACAGCGCAGCCATGCGCATCGATCATGAGGCCCCGCGACCGCCGCGTCGAGAAGGCTGCGGAGGCTGTGAGAAACAGCTCACTGAGTATTGCTGGGTGGGGGCCTTCTGTGCACAGGAATTGCTTTCGCCTATATAGCCACCTGTTTGTCAAGCACTCTCATGGACTTAGCACACGGCTAATGTAAGAAAGTATCAATCAAAGTGATATCTGACCTTTCTGAGCACTTTGTTCTATATGCTACAACATCATAAAATTGACATCGAGTACCCTTTGTCTTGTCCTGTTACCGATACCAATGTCATGTCACCCAATACCAATGTCATGTCACCCAATACCAATGTCATGTTACCCAATAATAATGTCATGTCACCCAATACCAATGTCATGTTACCCGATACCAATGTCATGTGTCATGTCACTCAATACCAATGTCATGTCACCCAATACCAATGTCATGTTACCCGATGCCAATGTCATGTCACCCAATACCAATGTCATGTTACCCGATACCAATGTCATGTCACCCAATACCAATGTCATGTCACCCAATACCAATGTCATGTTACCCAATACCAATGTCATGTCACCAATACCAATGTCATGTTACCCAATAATAATGTCATGTCACCCAATACCAATGTCATGTTACCCGATACCAATGTCATGTCACCCAATACCAATGTCATGTTACCCAATACCAATGTCATGTCACCAATACCAATGTCATGTTACCCGATGTCAATGTCATGTTACCCGATACCAATGTCATGTTACCTGATACCAATGTCATGTCACTCAATACGAATGTCATGTTTCCCGATACCAATGTCATGTTACCTGATACCAATGTCATGTTTCCCGATACCAATGTCATGTCACCTGATACCAATGTCATGTTACCTGATACCAATGTCATGTTACCCGATACCAATGTCATGTTACCCGATACCAATGTCATGTTACCCGATACCAATGTCATGTTACCCGATACCAATGTCATGTTACCCGATACCAATGTCATGTTACCCAATACCAATGTCATGTTACCCAATACCAATGTCATGTTACCCAATGCAGATGCCACGTCTCAAATGCAGTGGCTACAATGGCTCTAAATTACCAGTTCGGTGTCGCAGCCACCGACAATCCCGATGCCCAGGGTGCCAGCCTCGCCTTTGTTAATTTCAATGCGCACCGTCTGTGCATCTTCGCCGCCATTGGCGTCCATGTCTGGCTGCTGCTGCTGCTGTTGTTGCTGCGGTTGCTGTTGCTGGTCCAAATCTGCTTGGGGCTCTTGGAGAGAACAAAACGGGATGGTTTAATATTAAGAAGTCCGGCTCACACGGCCTGCATTGTTAGTATAGAAGATTCCGGATGCTGGGGCCGGCCAACCCACAGCTCCCATCTCCCCTCTCACCGGGCGGCTCCGCACTCTCATTGGCTGGCTGCTGCTGGGGCTGCCTGGCAACTGTGAGGCACACCTCGCCAGCCGGCAGCGATCGCAGACAGTCCAACGCTTCGTCGTAGGCGGCCTCGGCGAGGTCGACCCCGTTGGCACGGAGCAGGCGGTCGCCTGGGCGCAGGGAGCCTTCGATTTCTGCCGGACCGCGTTCGGTGATGTGCTTCACCAGGACGCCTGCGCGGCGGCTTGACGGAGACTGAGCAGCTGCTGCCGTCCCCGCGGAATCGTCCTGGACTGCCTCCGCACCGTCGGAGGTCAGGTTGACATCGGCGATGTCCTCCATCTCCGTGATAGCGAATCCAAGGCCTAGCTTTCCCTGCAGGTAGTAGTAGTAGTAGTAGTAGTAGTAGTAGTAGTAGTAGTAGTAGTAGTAGTAGTAGTAGTAGTAGTAGTAGTAGTAGTAGTAGTAGTAGTAGTAGTAGTAGTAGTAGTAGTAGTAGTAGTAGTAGTAGTAGTAGTAGTAGTAGTAGTAGTAGTAGTAGTAGTAGTAGTAGTAGTAGTAGTAGTAGTAGTACTAGTACTAGTAGTAGTAGTAGTAGTAGTAGTAGTAGTAGTAGTAGTAGTAGTAGTAGTAGTAGTAGTAGTAGTAGTAGTAGTAGTACTAGTAGTAGTACTAGTACTAGTAGTAGTAGTAGTAGTAGTAGTAGTAGTAGTAGTAGTAGTAGTAGTAGTAGTAGTACTAGTAGTAGTAGTAGCAGTAGTAGTAGTAGTAGTAGTAGTAGTAGTAGTAGTAGTAGTAGTAGTAGTAGCAGTAGTAGTAGTAGTAGTAGCAGTAGTAGTAGTAGTAGTAGCCATACCTTGACCAGCACGCAGTCGATCTCCAGGCCGTAGGCTCCCACTCTGTGCTGCTGACCATTCTGCTCGGCCGTCTTGCCAATCAGCATCAGCTGTTGGGTGTCGATGGCCCCCTCGGCCAACATCTCCATCTCCGTGGGGGTGATTAGCGTGTCCGGCTGCTTCTGATTGGTTTCCCAGTACTGTAAGAAATAAAAATAAGAGACAGGTAGAATTTCAGTGTTGCTTTAAACTTGTTTGCTTCTACAAGAAAACTGGCTCTGCACTGAAGCCTCTATATAATTTTAGAATTCCGAAGCTACGAGCGTATACTCACTACTACCCGTCCTGCTGAGTAGTAAAACGAAGTTTGACAATTTAATCTACAATTTGAATCTACACTAGAATCTACACCAGACACTGCACTAGAATCTACACTAGACACTGCACTAGAATCTACACCAGACACTGCACTAGAATCTACACTAGACACTGCACTAGAATCTACACCAGACACTGCACTAGAATCTACACTAGACACTGCACTAGAATCTACACCAGACACTGCACTAGAATCTACACTAGACACTGCACTAGAATCTACACCAGACACTGCACTAGAATCTACATTAGACACTGCACTAGAATCTACACCAGACACTGCACTAGAATCTACACCAGACACTGCACTAGAATCTACACCAGACACTGCACTAGAACCTACACCAGACACTGCACCATTCATTGAATATAAAGAAAATCACTCACATCTAGCGGCACACTTCTAGGCGGCGGAATGGGCTTCACCGCCATAGCACTGATGTTGGTTGGCCGGCGGACAACCACCAGACGGACGCTGCTGCTTGAACCGGAGCAGGCGTCGTTGATGATAGGCACCGCATTCAGGTGCGACTTGCCCTGCAGAACATGGCCGTCGACCTGCCAGGTGGTTAGTGCACAGGCTAATGCTTTTAGATAAAGACTCGAGCACTCACCTCCAACAAGCATCGCAACAAAGACTCGAGCACTCACCTCCAGCAAGCATCGCAACAAAGACTCGAGCACTCACCTTCAGCATGCATCGCAACAAAGACTCGAGCAATTACCTCCAAAAAGCGTCACAACAAAGACTCGAGCACTCACCTCCAGAAAGCGTCACAACAAAGACTCGAGCACTCACCTCCAGAAAGCGTCACAACAAAGACTCGAGCACTCACCTCCAGAAAGCGTCACAACAAAGACTCGAGCACTCACCTCCAGAAAGCGTCACAACAAAGACTCGAGCACTCACCTCCAGCAGCTCGTCACCGATCCGAAGCCTGCCGTCGGTAGCCGCAGCGCTGTCCGGCCGGATTCCGCAGACAAAGATGGACATGACTGACGCGTCCCGATTGCCGGCCAGAGACAGCCCCAGGGCCGGGCGACCTCTCTTATCTATGCTGAGCACCAGAACGTCGCCATTGATATCGACGTACTGTTGGGCGAGTCGTTCTACAAGACGAAATTCATTCGAGTAAAGAGCTACTTCTAATATATAATCAATAAATTATTCTATACAATATAGGGTTGATAGCAAATAGGAAGGATCTGATTTTTTTCATGCACAAAAGGAACATTGTTATTGTATAGCATGCTTAACCAAATTTCCAGTCTAAACCAATTTAGACCTTAGGAATTTAAGGGGCAGGCGGGTAAGCTGCTCCCAGTGTTCAGACGGGGCGGGAGGCGAGTCCTCTGTCAGACAGATTGCTCGATGGATAGGTCCGTTGATCAAACGCAGTATAAAACAGATGGATAAATGTATAAAACAGACAGGAAAATTGTAATAAGTACACAGTTTTAGGAGCAGCTCATTAGGCAGTTTATTAGTCTCTCACCGATGGAGCAACTTACCTGGCCGCATCACGTCGGGCTCTGGAGAACAAAATCGATAAAGTAAAGAAATTCTCCCAAGCCAGTCTGGTCGGATGCGGCTCACCTAATCGCCGTCTTTTGAGGAGGATGGGGGCTCGTCTTATAAAGAGAATTTTAAGCCAACAGGGTCGGGGCACCTCCACGCCCGGGGCGCAAAACCTCGCTAAGAAAAAAATAGAACGCCCGAGTCCAATGAATTCACTTAGGCGGCAGTTCGGCTTCGTCTCGCTTCCCTTCTGAGTTCAAGGCAGAAGCCTCATCTCTGCCCCGGCTTGCTCACCCCCCAAATGGTGCTTCTCGGATTCCGCGGTGAATTCCCAGCATTGCCAGCGCTGTATATAGTAGCCGATTCGGCTTCTCTCTTCTAGAAGAAGAATCTAGAGCTGCATTCCCTATTTTGGTGCGCGGGCGAGTGTGCGAGAGCATTGTGTGCGTGCGCCTGCGGGATGCTGGCTAATCCGGCGGCATCGTTTTGCTGGCTCCTCTCTCTCTCTCTCTCTCTCTCTCTCTCTCTCTCTCTCTTCGTATTTCTTTCTTTTGTGTGTGCTTCGCCAGCAGAGGCCAATGCACTGCCCCCAGGGGAGCTGGGGGGGGGGGGGGGTTGGGGAGGCGCGAAGCGGATCTCCACTAGCAAAACTGACTTCATTGCTCTCTCTCGGCATATCCCCAATTTCTGCGCTCTTATTTCTTCCGCCAGCCTCTCTCTCTCTCATCTAGATGTTCTGTCTTTCCATCTTGCTAAACTCACTATATCGCGAGTTTGTCGAACCATGCAGTACCCGACTGAGTTGCATCACGCGATATCTATGCGGGCTCACCTGGGGACGGGGAGGGGTGGACTTGAGCTAGCACCCGCGCCGCCTTTGAGCTGGGACTTAGGAGGGCAGGCACGTTTCTGTAGGGGCCTGCGATTGCTAGCTGTGAGCTCCTCACGTTCATTCTTTCATTTTATTCCTCTCGTCTGTTTCCTTCATTCCCCTTCTTCCAATTTCGATTCCCAACTCTTACTCCTGCATAAACTTTCTATCCTGCTTCTCGTTCGCGTCTCTCCATTGCTACTTATCGTCGTCTAGAAATCCTCCTTATTACATCCACATCCTGACATCCTCACTTTGACATCCACATCCTGACATCCTCACTTTGACCCACATCCTGACATCCTCACTTTGACATCCTCATTCTCACATCTTCACTGTGACATCCTCATTCTAACATTCTCATCCTGACATCCTCATTCTAACATTCTCATCCTGACATCCTCATTCACTAATTTAAAAACATTCTCCGCCTTACGCAGCTGATTCGATAGCCCCGGACTCGAATCCCTCGCGGCTGTCCTGCCGTCCCGCCTCTCCTCCATGACTGGCGGAACTGATCGCTCTGGTCGATTGAGCTGGGAAATTTCGATCAGACAGGCTGCCAGACAACTGGCTGTTGAGCAGTCCCAGCTCTTCTTCTCAGGCTCCTCGGAGTTCGCACTTCAATACTCCCCCTGCTGCAATAAATAGACTACACGCCGGCTAATTTGTGTTCCTAAGAGAGCCCGGCACCAAAACTTTTCCTATTGGCCCTGGTCGCCGGAAGCCAAAGAAGGCGGGCGGGCGGGCGGGCGGACGGACAGCCGAGAGCGAGAAGGGGAAGAACAGGAGAAAATGAAAGACGACGGACCAGGCCCGCGTGGAGAGAGGCGAGGGCAACAGCAATACGAGGGGATTTTTAAAAAATCGTAATCCCATACAGTTCCAGTGCATTTACCGCCTGTCTGCCTCCACGCTGCGACACTCAGATTAGCCCGGGGGGGGGGTTGTATTGCAGTTATTCCCTTGTGTCCCGAAGGCCTTGACAGCCGCGGCCGCGCTCAATGCGGTGCACACTTTGGCTGGCGGCGGCACACTGGCTGCAGAGCCCAGCCAACCTCCACCCCCTGAGGATATGCCGGCAGAAAAATAGAGAGCGAGAGAGCAAACAGGGTGTTAAGGGGTTACATGATCTTTGTCCGTGAGACAATGAGAAGACAAGACAATGACAATGAGGCGCTAGAATGAGCAGGATGTCTTCAAAAGCGTTTGTCCAGCAACAGAGAGAGCAGTTTAGCGGTTAACGTGGCTCGCGCTAGAGTGACTGAGTTGTCTTGCGGCTCAAGGAGATTCTGACACATGCCTAAGTACATGTACTATCAGATTTAATTGTAGACTAAAAATGTACATTAAGACTACTGGCAAAGCAGTAGTGCGTACGCTTTTAGATAGACAGAAGAAACCGCAAAGAAGCCTCCGACATCCAACCGCTGTTAATATCCGGAGAAATGCGCCGCCAAAAATTGCTGATTTTCTAAGAAATCGAATAAAAAATCAAGGAGCAACAAAGGCAGAGAGGATCGCGTCATTGATCCGCGCTGAATAGGTCCCGAATCGGAGGATATTGCGATCGTGATCGAGTGGCTACAGACGGGATCAGTTTACTCCGAGTCTCCACCGTGTCAAGTGCTCGAAAGCAGGTCCGCATCAAAGCTCTCAATTGTGCCATATTATGCTGGCCGGCTGCCCGCCTGACTTGACCTCACCGGCTTCACCGCCAAGATTTCGGGGCGTGGCTGTCGCGGCACCGACTCAACCCAGAATCCCCTTTATGATCTTCCCAGCTGGGGAAAATTGGCAGGTGGGCCACAGGGAGGAGTCAGGTGAAAAAATAATTGTTTGGCATTTGCCTAGGAAGATTGTGAGGCTCCTAAGAAGATTGTGAGGCGCCTAGGAAGATTGTGAGGCGCCTAAGAAGATTGTGAGGCGCCTAAGAAGATTGTGAGGTGCCTAGGAAGATTGTGAGGCGCCTAGGAAGATTGTGAGGCGCCTAGGAAGATTGTGAGGCGCCTAAGAAGATTGTGAGGTGCCTAGGAAGATTGTGAGGCTCCTATGAAGCTTGTGAGGCGCCTAGGAAGATTGTGAGGTGCCTAGGAAGATTGTGAGGCGCCTAAGAAGATTGTGAGGTGCCTAGGAAGATTGTGAGGCGCCTAGGAAGATTGTGAGGCGCCCAGGAAGATTGTGAGGCACCCAGGAAGATTGTGAGGCGCCCAGGAAGATTGTGAGGCGCCTAGGAAGATTGTGAGGCGCCCAGGAAGATTGTGAGGCGCCTAGGAAGCTGTAAGGCGCCTAGGAAGATTGTGAGGCGCCTAGGAAGCTTGTGAGGCGCCTAGGAAGATTGTGAGGCGCCTAGGAAGATTGTGAGGCGCCCAGGAAGATTGTGAGGCGCCCAGGAAGATTTTGAGGCGCCTAGGAAGATTGTGAGGCGCCCAGGAAGATTGTGAGGCGCCTAGGAAGATTGTGAGGCGCCCAGGAAGATTGTGAGGCGCCTAGGAAGCTGTGAGGCGCCTAGGAAGATTGTGAGGCGCCCAGGAAGATTGTGAGGCGCCCAGGAAGATTTTGAGGCGCCTAGGAAGATTGTGAGGCGCCCAGGAAGATTGTGAGGCGCCTAGGAAGATTGTGAGGCGCCCAGGAAGATTGTGAGGCGCCTAGGAAGCTGTGAGGCGCCTAGGAAGATTGTGAGGCGCCCAGGAAGATTGTGAGGCGCCCAGGAAGATTTTGAGGCGCCTAGGAAGATTGTGAGGCGCCCAGGAAGATTGTGAGGCGCCTAGGAAGATTGTGAGGCGCCCAGGAAGATTGTGAGGCGCCTAGGAAGCTGTGAGGCGCCTAGGAAGAATTTGAGGCGCCTAGGAAGATTGTGAGGCGCCCAGGAAGATTGTGAGGCGCCTAGGAAGATTGTGAGGCGCCCAGGAAGATTGTGAGGCGCCTAGGAAGCTGTGAGGCGCCTAGGAAGAATTTGAGGCGCCTAGGAAGATTGTGAGGCATCCAAGCACTTAAAAGCCAGCCAAGAAACAGAAGGGTATAACAGAAGAAAAAAACAGTAAAAAACAACTCACTGCTGGGTGACTCCGCTGGACTTGAAAGTTTGGCTCCAGCGCTGCCGATGTGAAGCTGCTGCTGCTGCTGCTGAGCGGCCTGCGAAACAGATAATTGAATTTTATTTATCAGAAAACTGCCCAACGGTCCACTGAATACAGGTGACCGCATTTTCAACGAAAGTCTTGAGTCTCACACTCTCTGTGGAAATCGACACCTTTTGTTGAGGAAACTGACACCCTCTCCTGAGGAAACTGACACCCTCTCCTGAGGAAACTGACACCCTCTCATGAGGAAACTGACACCCTCTCCTGAGGAAACTGACACCCTCTCCTGAGGAAACTGACACCCTCTCCTGAGGAAACTGACACCCTCTCCTGAGGAAACTGACACCCTCTCCTGAGAAAAATGACACCCTTTCTTGAGAAAACTGACACCCTCTCCTCAGGAAACTGACACCCTCACTTGAAAAAACTGACACCTTCTCCTGAGGAAACTGACACCCTCTCCTGAGGAAAACTGACAC
>NIVC01003699.1:30000-82053 GCA_002269645.1 Macrostomum lignano
GCAAGTCCGGCTAAAGACTACTCACCGCTTTCTGTCGCTTTGAAATTGTCATGACGGTAAGAACAGTGCAGCACTGGTCGATGCTCAGATGATCTCTGCTATGGAAAAGGCAGCTTCTCTATCGAATCGGCTTGGCCTGTTTAAATAATAAAATTGCTTAAAGCCAGTGCAGCACTGCCGAGAGCCAATCAGAATTAGTCTGTGTTCAAGAATATTTGCCTATGTCTGAAGCTGAACAGTGGAAGCCTTGATGTCAACTTTGAGGTTTTTGTTTTTTTATCAATGCCGAGATTGATGAGAGGGCAAGGTGCGTTAATGATGGGAGGGCAAGGTGCGCTAATGACGGGAGGGCAAGTTGCGTTAATGACGGGAGGGCAAAGTGAGCTAATGACGGGAGGGCAAGTTGCGTTAATGACGGGAGGGCAAGGTGCGCTAATGACTGGAGGGCAAGGTGTGCTAATGACTGGAGGGCAAGGTGCGCTAATAACGGGAGGGCAAGGTGCGCTAATGACTGGAGGGCAAGGTGTGCTAATGACTGGAGGGCAAGGTGCGCTAATGACGGGAGGGCAAGGTGTGCTAATGACTGGAGGGCAAGGTGCGCTAATGACGGGAGGGCAAGGTGCGCTAATGACTGGAGGGCAAGGTGCGCTAATAACGGGAGGGCAAGGTGCGCTAATGACTGGAGGGCAAGGTGTGCTAATGACTGGAGGGCAAGGTGCGCTAATAACGGGAGGGCAAGGTGCGCTAATGACTGGAGGGCAAGGTGTGCTAATGACTGGAGGGCAAGGTGCGCTAATAACGGGAGGGCAAGGTGCGCTAATGATGGGACGGCAAGATGCATTTCTCACAACTACAGTCTCCAAACTACATGCACTAAGTATGCATTTTATGTATTAAACCCTTCTAATTCTCGCTTGTCTATCGCTAATCCCAATAGCCCTTCTCCCCGGTTAAGCTCGGGCCACTGTACAGTCAGTCTAACAGTCTGTATCTCAGGTAGCCAGAGCACTTTGCACAGAGAACAGTTGGGGTCGGGTGGCCCATGCGAGATTAACCGGCTGCAGCTCTATTAGCCAGCTGATAGATAGCAAGCATACAGACTGGCCGAGCGAGGGCCTCTCTTCCCCTAAGGTGCCAGAGGCAAGGATGAAGCCCAGGGGGGGGATGCGATAACAGCTACCCTCAATGAGAATAATATTAGACAGGGCAGAGAGAGGGGGTCAGTAGGCTGGTGATAATGAGAGCAGTCAGGCTGCCCCAGGCAAGTACAGCTGCAGACCAAATTCATCCGTGGCTAACTGCCTATTGCAGACTTAATTTGCTTGACAGAAACCCAGACAGTAATTTGAGCGCACAATGGATCTATATATTTAGTAGAATAAGTTTTAACTTTTAGTACATTATATCTCCGTCCAAAATTATAGATTGAGAGTGCGAGGAGGCAGCCACCTCTGAGCATCTACATCAGGTGTCGGCAAACTGTATTTCCTCAAGGGCCAGATAAAGAATCCCAATCATTGCTGCGGGCCAGATAAAGGATCCCAATCATTGCTGCGGGTCAGATAAAGGATCCCAATCATTGCTGCGGGCCAGATAAAGAATCCCAATCATTGCTGCGGGTCAGATAAAGGATCCCAATCATTGCTGCGGGCCAGATAAAGAATCCCAATCATTGCTGCGGGTCAGATAAAGGATCCCAATCATTGCTGCGGGCCAGATAAAGAATCCCAATCATTGCTGCGGGCCAGGTAAAGGATCCCAATCATTGCTGCGGGCCAGATAAAGAATCCCAATCATTGCTGCGGGCCAGATAAAGGATCCCAATCATTGCTGCGGGCCAGATAAAGAATCCCAATCATTGCTGCGGGCCAGATAAAGAATCCCAATCATTGCTGCGGGTCAGATAAAGGATCCCAATCATTGCTGCGGGCCAGATAAAGAATCCCAATCATTGCTGCGGGTCAGATAAAGGATCCCAATCATTGCTGCGGGCCAGATAAAGAATCCCAATCATTGCTGCGGGTCAGATAAAGGATCCCAATCATTGCTGCGGGCCAGATAAAGAATCCCAATCATTGCTGCGGGCCAGATAAAGGATCCCAATCATTGCTGCGGGCCAGATAAAGAATCCCAATCATTGCTGCGGGCCAGATAAAGGATCCCAATCATTGCTGCGGGCCAGATAAAGAATCCCAATCATTGCTGCGGGCCAGATAAAGAATCCCAATCATTGCTGCGGGCCAGATAAAGGATCCCAATCATTGCTGCGGGCCAGATAAAGAATCCCAATCATTGCTGCGGGCCAGATAAAGGATCCCAATCATTGCTGCGGGCCAGATAAAGAATCCCAATCATTGCTGCGGGCCAGATAAAGGATCCCAATCATTGCTGCGGGCCAGATAAAGAATCCCAATCATTGCTGCGGGCCAGATAAAGGGTCCCAATCATTGCTGCGGGCCAGATAAAGGATCCCAATCATTGCTGCGGGTCAGATAAAGGATCCCAATCATTGCTGCGGGCCAGATAAAGGGTCCCAATCATTGCTGCGGGCCAGATAAAGAATCCCAATCATTGCTGCGGGCCAGATAAAGGATCCCAATCATTGCTGCGGGCCAGATAAAGAATCCCAATCATTGCTGCGGGCCAGATAAAGGATCCCAATCATTGCTGCGGGCCAGATAAAGAATCCCAATCATTGCTGCGGGCCAGATAAAGGGTCCCAATCATTGCTGCGGGCCAGATAAAGGATCCCAATCATTGCTGCGGGTCAGATAAAGGATCCCAATCATTGCTGCGGGCCAGATAAAGGGTCCCAATCATTGCTGCGGGCCAGATAAAGAATCCCAATCATTGCTGCGGGCCAGATAAAGGATCCCAATCATTGCTGCGGGCCAGATAAAGAATCCCAATCATTGCTGCGGGCCAGATAAAGGATCCCAATCATTGCTGCGGGCCAGATAAAGAATCCCAATCATTGCTGCGGGCCAGATAAAAGATCCCAATCATTGCTGCGGGCCAGATAAAGAATCCCAATCATTGCTGCGGGCCAGATAAAGGGTCCCAATCATTGCTGCGGGCCAGATAAAGAATCCCAATCATTGCTGCGGGCCAGATAAAGGATCCCAATCATTGCTGCGGGCCAGATAAAGAATCCCAATCATTGCTGCGGGCCAGATAAAGGATCCCAATCATTGCTGCGGGCCAGATAAAGAATCCCAATCATTGCTGCGGGCCAGATAAAGAATCCCAATCATTGCTGCGGGCCAGATAAAGGATCCCAATCATTGCTGCGGGCCAGATAAAGAATCCCAATCATTGCTGCGGGCCAGATAAAGAATCCCAATCATTGCTGCGGGCCAGATAAAGAATCCCAATCATTGCTGCGGGCCAGATGAGAGTGGAAAGGAGAGGGGGTGTGGGAGAGAAAAAATATGAGATAAGAGATAACAGAAGAGAGGAAAGGAGAGAGGCGAAATGATAGATGCGATGAGAAGATGAGAGAGAAGAGAGAGAGAGAGAGAAGAGAGAGGAGCGAGGGGTAAAGGAGAGAGAAGAGAGAAAAGAAAGAAGAAAATAGGGGAGAGAGCTGAGAAGACACCAACCTTGAGCGGGCCGGATTGCTATTGTGAAGTTTCTAAGGACCCGAGGGCCGGATAGAGAGGCTTCGCGGGCTTCGCGGGCCGAAGTTTGCCGACCCCTGACCTACAGGGTTGTACAGCGGGCCCTGAATTTCTTATCTCGCCAGGCATGTACAATTAATTACATGCACTCTCTGTGCCCTGGGGGTTGGCTCTCTGGCACGAGAGTCAGACGCGACCACCTTAGCTGAAAATCGGGGCTGCTTGGTGTGAAAGATCTCTCTCTCTCTCTCTCTCTCTCTCTCTGTTTTTATCAACTGACTAAACAGAGCAGCGTGCATGTGAAAGAAAGGGCATCAAACTGGTTGACGGGGGGGGGGCGCCAAACTGTGTGACAGGAGGGGCGCCAAACTGTGTGACAGGAGGGGCGCCAAACTGTGTGACAGGAGGGGCGCTAAACTGTGTGACAAGAGGGGTGCCAAACTGTGTGACAGGAGGGGCGCCAAACTGTGACAGGAGGGGCGCCAAGCTGTGTGACATAAAGGGCGCAAAACTGTGTGACAGGAGGGGCGCCATACTGTGTGACAGGAGGGGCGCCAAACTGTGACAGGAGGGGCGCCAAACTGTGTGACAGGAGGGGCGCCAGTGTGACAGGAAGGGCGCAGGTTAGAGTATAGAATCGCTGCAGCAAACTCTCGAGCAGTCTGCGAAGCAGTTGAAGACTGTCAAACGCCAGTTCAATTTGTTTACAGAAACGGTTCCCCGTCCGTCAATAAGTCCTGATCCACGCCCAAAATATGGGTGTAGAAAAACAGCGCACAAAAGGCGCACTATGCAAGAGCTAGAGGCTTCCGTTTATTGATTCGGCTACAGATTAGGACAATAATTCGTAAATTATTCGCAAGGACTTCCTACGGACTGACTTCTCAGCGATATCAAAAGTTGATCAAATAAAAACTTCTCAGTAGTCGCAAACTGCAGTGTGTCCGTACAGCGTTCAAAAAGAGGGTCTCCATGTGACCATGCTTTGTGACTTTGTGCGACTAAAAGTGACCGTGCTTTTTGATCGTTTTGTGACCAAAAGTGACCGTGCTTTGTGATCGTTGTGTGACCAAAGGTGAACATGCTTGCGACCATTTTTTGTACTTGCCTTTGGATACTAACCATGCTCAGCTCTGCTTAACTTGCAGCGCTGGCGGTAACTGCGCTAACTCACTCGTCAAGCAGTCTCATAAATTAAAATGAAGCAAAACAATGAAGGACGCCAACATGATTTACTGCAGTCTATAATACTGAGTAGTATAAATATTATTATTATTAATAACCGCAGGTGCGCCGACAGTTTATGCAAACAATAATAATAATTAACAAGTAGTATTTCCAGGAAACTAATAAATAAAATCGACCAATAAAATGAGTACTATTATATACTCTTGATCCATTCTAGGCTTAGAATAGTTGCCAAGCTTAGAGGAACAAATCGGTATGAAAATTAGAGAACTGAGCAGAGGCACTATAAGGATATAGCAATTAATTACACTTCAGTGGAGGTGGAAAAGAATTTAAAAAATCATAATAAATAATAGTTAAGCGCGCGTATGCCTACTGGCAGACAGAATCGGCAGTAGTATAAGATAATATCACGGTACAGTGGGTGAAAGGGTAGCTAATAGTGATAATTGAAATTAAACAGAAGCTGAGCAGCAATGTACCCTATTTTTGTTAGCAACGGAATGCGATATAATGCTCAAAAATTAATAATCATTCGATAGCTCGTATTAGCAAGCAAGAATAAGAAATCAATGGTGATCCAATCAAATGGTTTAAATTAGAGAATCTGATGCTTATAAATATCCACCAATATCTACTCAATATTCCGTTAAAATCGCTCCGGTCTCGCAAGTCTCAAGCTTCAGAATCTCCAGATTTTCTGAAATGCAAATCAATAACCTAGATATTCAATCCAATACTCGATATTGCTTTTGTCAGTGAAGTTGATGCACCAGCCAATCAACTGGGGAATTCCCCATTCAATGCAGCAGCAGCCACTGCCGCAGAACTGCACTCGGCCATAGACAATAAAGCCAATTAACTGGGGAATTCCCCATTCAATGCAGCAGCAGCCACTGCCGCAGAACTGCACTCGGCCATAGACAATAAAGCCAATTAACTGGGGAATTCCCCATTCAATGCAGCAGCAGCCACTGCCGCAGAACTGCACTCGGCCATAGACAATAAGGCCAATCAACTGGGGAATTCCCCATTCAATGCAGCAGCAGCCACTGCCGCAGAACTGCACTCGGCCATAGACAATAAGGCCAATCAACTGGGGAATTCCCCATTCAATGCAGCAGCAGCCACTGCCGCAGAACTGCACTCGGCCATAGACAATAAGGCCAATTAACTGGGGAATTCCCCATTCGCTGCAGCAGCAGCCAATGCGCTCGATGTGACCAAAAGCAGGCAAAAAATGAAACCTTTAGCGATTCGCTCTTGACCATGCCATCAACCTGACGAACTTTCTGCAACTTCGGCAACCAAAACAACACTACATGTCTTTATTATGTTAAGATTGGTAGTCAAATTACTGGCTCACCGCGACAGTCGCTGCTTCGGCTGGTTGGCAGAGAACTTTTTGGCTTCCTGTCTGGCGAACTGCATCGATTGTAAATGCACTTCCGCGTCCGTCGAGGGGATGTAGATGACACTGCGGGAGCAAAGCAATGGGCCATTGGGATCAGGGGTGAGCATCCCGGATGTGATCAAGATTATGAGTGAGCATCAGGGATGTGATTAGGATCAGCAGTGAGAATCTCAGATGTGATGAAGATTAGGAGTGAGCATCCCGGGTGTGATCAGGATCAGCAGTGAGCATCCCGGATGTGATCAGGATCAGCAGTGAGCATCCCGGATGTGATCAGGATCAGCAGTGAGCATCCCGGATGTGATCAGGATCAGCAGTGACTATCCCGGATGTGATCAGGATCAGCAGTGAGCATCCCGGATGTGATCAGGATCAGCAGTGAGCATCCCGGATGTGATCAGGATCAGCAGTGACTATCTCGGATGTGATCAGGATCAGCAGTGAGCATCCCGGATGTGATCCGGGATCAGCAGTGAGCATCCCGGATGTGATCAGGATCAGCAGTGAGCATCCCGGATGTGAGTTTTGCTCACTAACCTGATGTCGGAAAGTTCGGCAGCCCGCCGCAGGGCAGCCCGAGCGTCGGCCACGTCCAGGCGACGCAGCGACTCGGAATTGACGGCGGTGACGTAGTCGCCTGGCTGGAGGGTGCCGCTGCGAGCGGCCGCGCTGCCCGGCAGGACTTCCGTCACCACGCAGCCGTTGGTGCCTTTTCCGCCGGCGGCGATCACCAGGCCGAGCTCCTCGAAGCCCGACTTGCGCAGCTTCAGCGTCCGCTCCAGCGCCGATGGAATCGGTGGCAGCTCCTCCTCCTCTTCATCTTCGGCTTCCTCCTGGTCGGCATCGTCTCCGTCGCTTTTGCCGTCCGACAGCGAGCAGCGACGCGGTTCGGGCGTGTCGGCCGTGGCGGTGTCGTCGCCATCCGTCTGGGAAGTGTTTATGAGTGTTTTGGGAGTGTTTATGCTGGTTTTGGCGGAGTGTTTATATGGGTTTTGGGGGAATTTATTTGGGTTTTCGGGAGTGTTTTGGGTTTTGGGGGTGTGTTTATATGGGATATTTAAGTATTTAACAATTAAACAAGTATTTATTAATCGAAGTAAATTTGAGTGGGTTCAAAGCCGCAGGAGCCAATGAAGCAAACGAACAAGCAAAGAACCTGTGTACAGAAGAGCCGAAGTATTCGCGCTTTCAAAAAGCAGGAAATCTGATATACCATTCAGAAAGCAACCGAACCATATTAAAGCAAAGAAAGCAGAATTTATCAAAATCAAGTTATCAGTTAAGCCAAATATAGCCGGCTTGATTCGTTATAATGATATAAATTTCACTCTACAAATCACCGCAGCGGTTAAAATTCATTTTGAGCTAGCTTTGGGTCGCGACTCTCCAAGACAAAGGAATTGGAAATGTGTCCAGATGTATCTAAATGTGTCCAGATGTATCTAAATGTGTCCAGATGTATCTAAATGTGTCCAGATGTATCTAAATGTGTCCAGATGTATCTAAATGTGTCCAGATGTATCTAAATGTGTCCAGATGTATCTAAATGTGTCCAGATGTATCTAAATGTGTCCAGATGTATCTAAATGTGTCCAGATGTATCTAAATGTGTCCAGATGTATCTAAATGTGTCCAGATGTATCTAAATGTGTCCAGATGTATCTAAATGTGTCCAGATGTATCTAAATGTGTCCAGATGTATCTAAATGTGTCCAGATGTATCTAAATGTGTCCAGATGTATCTAAATGTGTCCAGATGTATCTAAATGTGTCCAGATGTATCTAAATGTGTCCAGATGTATCTAAATGTGTCCAGATGTATCTAAATGTGTCCAGATGTATCTAAATGTGTCCAGATGTATCTAAATGTGTCCAGATGTATCTAAATGTGTCCAGATGTATCTAAATGTGACCAGATGTATCTAAATGTGACCAGATGTATCGAAATATGTCCAGATGTATCTAAACGTGTCCAGATGTATCTAAATGTGACCAGATGTATCTAAATGTGTCCAGATGTATCTAAATGTGACCAGATGTATCTAAATGTGTCCAGATGTATCTAAATGTGTCCAGATGTATCTAAATGTGTCCAGATGTATCTAAATGTGTCCAGATGTATCTAAATGTGTCCAGATTTATCTAAATGTGTCCAGATGTATCTAAATGTGTCCAGATGTATCTAAATGTGTCCAGATGTATCTAAATGTGTCCAGATGTATCTAAATGTGTCCAGATGTATCTAAATGTGTCCAAATGTTTCGAAATATGTACAGATGTATCTAAACGTGTCTGAATGTATTTTATAAACGCGTCTGAATGTAAATATGCACAGCTGCGTGTCTTAATGTCTCTCCCCTGCTCTCTCCGCACACGCGGCCCGTCACCTTGTGACTGTCAAATGAGGACAGGCTGACATTGTCCCCGCTTGTGCCAGTGTCGATGGTCAGCTGGCTCAGGTCGGAGGCCTGGCGAGCGTGCGAACTGGTGGCCGGCGGCTGCGGTTTTGCGTTGTTAAAAATAGCAGAAAACAGACACTGGTTAGCAGACTGTTTTTTGATTACATGGCCTTGCTGTTGGTTTAGTATGTCCTATTTCATTGTTGCTAAAGTTTTTGTTTTTGTCTCTTCGTGCTGCTATTTTTATCGTGTTGTTACTTCGGCAATCCGACGCTTTCGTTAGGTAAATTATTTTGACTACTGATTTGTGCTCAGCGAACAGTTCTAAGAAATCCCATAGTGAAACACTAACGAGCGTACGCTCGTATATTTCAGTTTAAAAGCGTAGGGCTGACGTGGCATAGTTTATGGTCTGAGGCCAAGAGAAGATATGGCTGACGCAGCTTTGACGTGGCATAGTCTATGGTCTGAGGCCAAGAGAAGATATGGCTGACGCAGCTTTGACGTGGCATAGTCTATGGTCTGAGGCCAAGAGAAGATATGGCTGACGCAGCTTTGACGTGGCATAGTCTATGGTCTGAGGCCAAGAGAAGATATGGCTGACGCAGCTTTGACGTGGCATAGTCTATGGTCTGAGGCCAAGAGAAGATATGGCTGACGACGCGGCTTTGACGTGGCATAGTCTATGGTCTGAGGCCAAGAGAAGATATGGCTGACGCAGCTTTGACGTGGCATAGTCTATGGTCTGAGGCCAAGAGAAGATATGGCTGACGCAGCTTTGACGTGGCATAGTCTATGGTCTGAGGTTAAGAGAAGATATGGCTAACGCGGCTTTGACGTGGCATTGTCTGTGGTCTGAGTCCAAGAGAAGATATGGCTGACGCGGCTTTGACGTGGCATAGTCTATGGCCCAAACCAAAGCCACCAGGTGCGGAAGGCACCTGGGCCCATGTCAGACGAAAGTGTCGTAACATGCATGGCACGAGTGACGCTTCATTCGATGCCCATATTGAGGAGTTTCTGTGTGGCGTAGTGCACTGGATAGCGCACTACATTGATTTAAGTCAAAATAATTTACCAACAAAAGTGTAGGATTGCCTATTAATTCTATTGTTGCCATTGTTGTTGTTGCGTCTTTCTTGCAGTTACTTGTTTTTGTTGTTGCTTTTCATTTTATCATTTGTTTGTTTCTATCGCATTGTTTCTATTGCTCTTTTGTTGTTGTTGTTGTTGTTGCTTTGTCCTCAGCAGCAAAAAAAGTTCATCCAATCTGTCCGACTCATCGCAGCGAACTCAAGCCAGTTGAGTATGCAGGGCTGGGAGATGTTGATCAGATAGTGGATGAGGCAACTCCTCCAACTTCAAAGCCTCTCTCGAACCGAAATTCTCTGGCCGCACCTGTAGAATCGCGAGTCGCGTCTCACCTGTCGATGGTTGAACAACGCGTCGGTGTCGGACCCGCAGTCGGGCAGCCGCTCCAAGTCCAGCAGCATGTCTACTGACGATGACGAAGGCGTTGAGGACGCAGAAAATGGCGACGACGAGGAGGCGTCGCTGGCCGCCGTCGTTGCTGCCACTACGTTGAGGCTGTGGTCCGTGCGGTCCTTGGCGTAGCGAGACAGCAGGCTGCGCAGGGCGGCCCGCTGCTGCTCGCGAAGCAGCTCGGCAGCCGCCGGGTTCCAGATGGTGCCCAGCTGGGGTGTTGAGTACCGGCATGACTGTTGCTTCTGCTGCTGCTGCTGCTGCTGTTGCTGCTGCCGGAAGAAGAAGATTTTTATCTAAATAAGCCTAACCGAGTTGACGACCAGTTCCCGCCTCCGTGCGCAATGGAATTCGGTTCACGACACAACACAGAATAAGACTTTTTATAGCTGAGTAACCAAGGAAAGCGGCAGTGTAACGGCAGATTTCGCGACACTTTATAATAGAAATAACAATAACAACAACAACAACAACAACAACAACAACAACAACAACAACAGCAATATTAAATAACAACAACAAGCAGCAATGTTGCAACAGAAGCTGTGCAACTTGATTGAAAATAATAATAATTTTGTGCAGTGCGTTTAATACAATCGATAAAGTGTAGAAGTACAAGCTGCATGCATATCATTATTAGTGCATACGTGACTTAGGTTATAACAATGGTCACAGACAACAAACAATGTAAAAAGTGCACCCTATTCCTACCTATTACGAATGTAGATGCATAATCTCCAGCCATTCCCATTTAGTATGTTCGCTTCTCATATAATCTCATATAAGAATTTACTCATCTACCATAAACACATCTACTCATCTCCCAAAGACACATCTACTCATCTACCATAAACACATCTACTCATCTCCCAAAGACACATCTACTCATCTCCCATAGACACATCTACTCATCTCCCATAGACACATCCACTCATCTCCAATAGACACATCCACTCATCTCCCATAGACACATCTACTCATCTACAAACCTTGGCAACCGCGGCAGCTAGCGCCGCAGCGGCATCCACAGACGCGGCAGCCAGAGGACTCGGCTTAGCAACGCCGATAACAATGCGACCCTCTGGTGCAGACTTCAAACACTGCACAGCCTCCTCTAGGGTGGCCTGCTCTAATCTGACATCGTTAACGTACAGCAGCCGGTCGCCAGGCAGAATGCGGCCGTCTTTGTGGGCGAGGCCGCCAGGGACCAGGCTGCGCACAATGATCACCGTGCGGTCAGAGCACAGCGGATCCTGCAAAATTCAATTCCGTAATTCCGTTTTCTACTGACCTTTTTGAGTCAGTTGTCTATGGTAATGCACAGCTTGGCAGTAATGGCGGGGCCAGGTCAGGCCAGGCTAACAATCCTACTGTCTATGGCAATGCACAGCTTGGCAGTGATGGCGGGGCCAGGCCAGGCTAACAATCCTACTGTCTATGGCAATGCACAGCTTGGCAGTGATGGCGGGGCCAGGCCAGGCTAACAATCCTACTGTCTATGGCAATGCACAGCTTGGCAGCAATGGCGGGGCCAGGCCAGGCTAACAATCCTACTGTCTATGGCAATGCACAGCTTGGCAGCAATGGCGGGGCCAGGCCAGGCTAACAATCCTACTGTCTATGGCAATGCACAGCTTGGCAGCAATGGCGGGGCCAGGCCAGGCTAACAATCCTACTGTCTATGGCAATGCACAGCTTGGCAGTGATGGCGGGGCCAGGCCAGGCTAACAATCCTACTGTCTATGACAATGCACAGCGCCCGAACCTACCTGATAGTCCAGCACGCTGAAGCCCAGACCCCGAGCGGTTTTCTCGAGCTCAACTTCGGTGGCCTGGTCTGACCAAACGCCCATGCCCGAGAAATCTTCAACGGAGCGACTTTTGCCGCCGCTAGCGCCGCCGACAACAACGGCGCTAGCTGAAGCGGAGTCGCTATCAACCTCCTCGTCCGCCGCCTGATCCTCGTATTCGTCCATTTCATCAATTTCAGGCCGCGTTGAACGAGCGCAGACAATGCAAACTTGCTGCGGCAGCGACTTGAGCACCTCCACCACCTCCAGATGATTCAGGCCGAGCACTCGGCGATTGTTCACCTGCGATGATTTTGGAGGACAGCTTTTAGAGGTTGTACATGTGACAGTGCCTAGAGGTTTGCCCGATAAAAACGGTACCTAGGTCAAGAAGCGTGCGAGAGGCACTTGCATCGCCCCAGAGTCGCTAGAGGAGTCACTGGTGAGTTGTTTCCAATGACTCTTTGGCGATTCTGGTCACGGTAACGTTTTCAACGGGCGGTCGTTATGCGGACATGGATAAAAAACAGTGCATCCTTGCCTCAAGCAGCTCGTCCCGCCGCCTGAGGGTGCCCTCGCGGCCAGCCGGGCCGTCAGGCACCACCTCCCGGATGTAGTGGTGCGGCCTGGCCTCGTCGCCATTTTCCAGCACGTCAACCGTGCCCTCGAGGCTGATGCCCAGGCCGGGGCTGTCTGAGAACTTGGCGAACTGGGCCACCACAATCTCGCAGTCCGGATCGCCCAGTTCAAGGCGCCAGCGGGTCTGCAGGGCGGCCATGTCTGCGTCCGAAAGCGGGGCGCCTGCGGGCATCGGCGGATTAGTCGTCGATGCATGTTTACAACAGCAAAATTTACTATTCATACTACTTATTACTTACTACTGCCACCACGATGTCTAAGGTGAAATCGTATTTAGGGATATGTAGAAAAGGCAAATCTATATACAGTTTTACTTATATACACAGCCTACTATCGGTAGCTAGAGGGGCCGTAGCCCAGTGGTCTAGCGCGGCGCTCTGATGCGCCAGCGGCCCAGGCTCGATTCCAAGTGCAGTCACATTAATTTGGGGCTCAATTGGAATCTCGGCTTGGCTCTGCTCGTGCAATTAACGGCCTTGAGGGCCAATGCCAATAAAAAAGTTAGGGCCGCTGTACACTCCTGTGTGAGTGTGTCCCTGTGCGTACGCATCCGCGCGCTTGTGTGCCTGCTCAGGGGAGTCGGTGGAATGTGCAGTAATGCCTCTCGCCGGTTGTGCGACAATGTCGCTTAAAGTGCGCCAGGGTGCACAGAGGCCCTGCCTCTAAAAGCAGTAGCCAGATGCGCCCGGGTCTCAAAGCCACCACTCAAAAAAGACAGTCAGCAACTCACTGAAGTCAGATTCCTCTGCGGGATCATTCTCCCCGTCAAGGTCCGGTACTCGCTGAGCAACCACCGTCTTGTACTGGGCCGGTGACAGGGCGGCTGGGGAAACAGATGAAATTATAATATTTTATGTTAATGTGCTGCTTTCCTATTAGTACGTATAATAAAAGATAAAAATAATATAAAGTGCTGGCATTGTGGAGATCGCAACTCAGATATGTCAGCCAATCACAGCAACTTAGATATGCCAGCCAATCACAGCAACTCAGATATGCCAGCCAATCAAAGCAACTCAGATATGCCAGCCAATCACAGCAACTCAGATACGCCAGCCAATCAAAGCAACTCAGATATGCCAGCCAATCACAGCAACTCAGATATGCCAGCCAATCAAAGCAACTCAGATACGCCAGCCAATCACAGCAACTCAGATATGCCAGCCAATCACAGCAACTCAGATGCGCCAGCCAATCGCAGCAACTCAGATATGCTAGCGAATCACAGCAGGGTGAGAACTGGAGCTCAACTTAAATTGCGACTCCTTCACTGTGACTGACTTAAAAGAAGTATGTACTAACCGTATCCAACTTTGCTTACAGCTGCTAGTTTAGCTTAACAAAGAGCGCACTCACCAGTGTTAGCCTGAAGCTGCTCATAAATGGGGCCCCGATTGTATCTGAGCAGTTTTAATTGCACGGCGCTGCCAGCCCGTTTGAGAATCTCCACAGCCTCCTGGTTGGTGTAGCCATCCAGACTCACCGAGTCAACCTGTCACAGTTAGCAGCTCTTGCAGATTTTACATGGCTCAATTAATCCAAGCTCAAACTAGTGAATTTAAGTGACAAAACAGCTCACCTGAACAATGCGATCGTTCACACGCAGTCGGCCGTCTTTATCGGCGGCGCTGCCGTCGGCAATCTCTTTGATGAAAATGCCGTTTAGCTTGGCTGCGGGCGAGTGAGACTGCTGCTATTCCAGTTCGAGATTGAACTCCTAGCCAATCCTAGCCCACCGAGTCATCCCCAGCCAATCCAAACCACCCAGCAATCCTAGCCCACCCAGTCATCCAGAGCCAATCCTAGCCCACCCAGTCATCCCCAGCCAATCCTAGCCCATCCAGTCATCCAGAGCCAATCCTAGCCCACCCAGTCATCCACAGCCAATCCTAGCCCACCCAGCCACCCCCAGCCAATCCTAGCCCACCCAGTCATCCACAGCCAATCCTAGCCCACCCAGTCATCCACAGCCAATCCTAGCCCACCCAGCCAATCCTAACCCACCCAGTCAACCCCAGCCAATCCTAACCCAGCCAGTCATCCCCAGCCAATCCTAGCCCACCCAGTCATCCACAGCCAATCCTAGCCCACCGGGTCAACCCCAGCCAATCAGAGCCAACCCCAGCCCATCCAGCAAACCCCAGCGACCCCAGACAACCCCAGGCAATCCGAGCCACCTCCAGCCAACCCCAGCCCACCCAGCCAACCCCAGCCCACCCAGCCAACCCCAGCCCAGTTCCGCACCTGTGGAAGTCTCTCCAACATAGCCAGCAATGGTGATGCCGAGGCCGGAGCTGCCGCGGTGCAGTTCAACAAAGAATTCTTCATAGTCGGCCTCGACTTCCGCGGCGGCCGGCGGCGGCGGAGGCGGCGCAGACATTTTTGCCGGTTCGATGATGGGTGGAGGCTGGGCGGATTAAATAAAACAAAGGAATTAAGTACTATGGAAGCGATAGGTTTCTTTTTTGCATAAATAATTATATAATGCGCAAAACTTTGCATTAATTAGGTATGAATATAGATTAATTACTATTAATCAAGTAAATAATATTCACAAAAAATCAATAAACCAGTTTTCAATAGTAAATGTGCGGCAACCCAATCACATTATCATATTACTTATTAATGAAATAATACATTAAATATGACTGTTTAGGCCTGCGATTTATGAATATTAACGATTCGATTAACAATTTATGAATAAGGGGTTTCTCATTTCGGAAAAATTAAATATACATTAATTTAAAGTGTTTGATTAAAGTATAAAGATAATCAGGTTTTAATTAAAAAGTTATTTCCGGATTTTCAGATCTGTCTGTTTTGAGTCCCCACTCAATTCCCCATTGATTCCCCACTCAGTTCCCCATTGATTCCCCACTCAGTTCCCCATGGATTCCCCACTCAGTTCCCCACTCAGTTCCCCATGGATTCCCCATTCAGTTCCCACTCAGTTCCCCATTGATTCCTCACTCAATTCCCATTGATTCCCCACTCAGTTCCCCATTGATTCCTCACTCAATTCCCATTGATTCCCCACTCAATTCCCCATTGATTCCCCACTCAGTTCCCCATTGATTCCCCACTCAGTTCCCCATTGATTCCCCATTCAGTTCCCCACTCAGTTCCCCATTGATTCCTCACTCAATTCCCATTGATTCCCCACTCAATTCCCCATTGATTCCCCACTCAGTTCCCCATTGATTCCCCACTCAGTTCCCCATTGATTCCCCACTCAGTTCTCCATTGATTCCTCACTCAATTCCCATTGATTCCCCACTCAGTTCCCCATTGATTCCTCACTCAATTCCCCATTGATTCCCCACTCAATTCCCCATTGATTCCCCACTCAGTTCCCCATTGATTCCCCACTCAGTTCCCCATTGATTCCCCACTCAGTTCTCCATTGATTCCTCACTCAATTCCCATTGATTCCCCACTCAGTTTCCCATTGATTCCTCACTCAATTCCCCATTGATTCCCCACTCAATTCCCCATTGATTCCCCACTCAGTTCCCCACTCAGTTCCCCACTGATTCCCCACTCAGTTCCCCACTGATTCCCCACTCAGTTCCCCACTCAGTTCCCCATTGATTCCCCACTCAGTTCCCCATTGATTCTCCACTCAGTTTCCCATTGATTCCCCACTCAGTTTCCCATTGATTCCCCGCTCAATTCCACATTGATTCTCCACTCAATTCCCATTGATTCCCCACTCAATTCCCCATTGATTCCCAATTGATTCCCTAGTCAATTCTTTATCGGCCTGTCTCCAAAACGAACCTCCACCCCAGCCCCGGCTTCAGACACAGACGAGGTCGCAGACGACGTCGCAGACGACCGAGACGAAGGCGGCGAGTGCGGAGGGAAGGGCTCCACCTCGTTCCCAGCGCTGTCCATCAGCACCACCCGATCGAAGGCGGAGTCCACACGGGCCGCCTGTTGCGCCATGGCGCGCGCAGAGTTCGGAATTCCATCAAATTTACTTCAAAAGACTTAAAAACCCGACATGATTGGGTAAGCTTGCAATAAACGGCATGCACATTTTTATTACTATGAGTAGGTTAAAACAAATAACTTAAAAATGCTTAATTAGTCTTTGTGTCCAACTTAGAGTGTCTTACAGTTGTGTCTGTTTTTGTGCGTCCAAGTATCAGTCTTAGTGTCTTAGTGTGTGTCTTAGTGTCCGTCTAAATGTATCTTAGTCTTAGTGTCTGTCTATTTGTCTTAGTGTCTCTTAATGTGTGTCTTAGTGTCTGTCTATTTGTCTTAGTGTCTCTTAATGTGTGTCTTAGTGTCTGTCTATTTGTCTTAGTGTCTCTTAATGTGTGTCTTAGTGTCTGTCTATTTGTCTTAGTGTCTCTTAATGTGTGTCTTAGTGTCTGTCTTTATGTGTCTTAGTGTCTCTCCATGTGTGTCTTAGTGTCTGACACACATCTGTGTCTGTCTTTATGTGTCTTAGTGTCTCTATGTGCGGCTTAGTGCCTGTCTAAATGTGTGTCTGTCTGTCTGTAAGTGTCTGTCTTAGTGTGTCTTAGTGTCCGTCTGTCTGTCTGTCCGTACGTCCGTCCTCTTGTCTTAGTGTCCGTCTTTATGTTCTAGTGTCTCGCTATTTGTGTCTTAGTATCTGTCTCATGTGTCTCACTGTCTGTTTTAGTGTGTCTTAGTGTCCGTCTAAATGTGTCTTAGTATCTGTCTAAATGTGTCTTAGTATCTGTCTAAATGTGTCTTAGTATCTGTCTAAATGTGTCTTAGTATCTGTCTAAATGTGTCTTAGTATCTGTCTAAATGTGTCTTAGTATCTGTCTAAATGTGTCTTAGTATCTGTCTAAATGTGTCTTAGTATCTGTCTAAATGTGTCTTAGTATCTGTGTAAATGTGTCTTAGTGTCTCTCTATTTGTGTCTTAGTGTCTGTCTCAATGTGTCTCACTGTCTGTTTTAGTGTGTCTTAGTGTCCGTCTAAATGTGTCTTAGTGTGTCTTAGTGTCTGTCTATTTGTGTCATAGTATCTGTCTAAATGTGTCTTAGTATCTGTGTAAATGTGTCTTAGTGTGTCTTAGTGTCTGTCTATTTGTGTCTTAGTATCTGTCTAAATGTGTCTTAGTGTCTGTCTGTCAAAGTCCATTTTAGTGTCATAGTATTAATTTTAGTTGTGTAACAGTTGTGTCGACTTTCTTACTGTACCCGTGAGTCATTCAGCAGATTCACGGTGATAAAAAAGCCGCTCACATTCGTAACGCCCGGCAGGTGCAGCGAATCCGACTGCGCCTCCGTGGCCACCTCCTGCGGCATGAGCACTACCACCCGGGCCTGGTCCAGCGCATCCAGCGTCGCCACCAGGTCGTCGAGTCGGTCGTCGAGTTCAGCAGTCGGCACCAGCTGGCGGCAGCGGCCGTCCGTGTCGGCGTCGGAAGAGGCGGCGGCAGCGGCGGCTTCGCTTTCGTCGCGCACAACCCGGGCGACAACCAGGCGGACTCGGTCGCCGCTCTGGCGCAGCACGGTGGCCACTTGCTCGCTGGTCATGCCGCGCACGTTCACCTGCGAGATGATGAGGGGGATGATCACATCTTGATCTTGACTTTAATCCTCACATCCGCGACGTGTAAGATTTCATCTAAAATCCAGATCCAGTATCCCAATCCCAGATCCCAGATCCCAATCCCAGATCCCAATCCCAGATCCCAATCCCATATCCAAATCCCAGATCCCAATCCCAGATCCCAATCCCAGATCCCAGGTCCCAAGCCCAGATCCCCATCCCAGATCCCAATCCCAGGTCCCAATCCCAGATCCCAATCCCAGATCCCAGGTCCCAAGCCCAGATCCCCATCCCAGATCCCAATCCCAGGTCCCAATCCCAGATCCCAATCCCAGATCCCAATTCCAGATCCCAATCCCAATCCCAGATCCCAATCCCAGATCCCAGATCCCAATATCAAAGCCATCACCACAGCAGACGTCAGAGCGGGCTCACAGGGCAGATGTACAGCAGGTGATCACCGGAGCGCAGCCGGCCGTCAGCGTCGGCGACTCCGCCAGGCAGGATGGTGCGCACCACCACGCCGGTGCTCTTGCTGCCGATGATGCCGAAGCCAAGGCCGGAGCCGTCGTTGGCCAAGTCGATCACCTCCAGCTCCGTCCATTCCGTGTTCAGCTGCGGGCGGTGGTGGAGTGGCGTGGTACAACTGAAGCGAGCTGCGCCAACAGTTTGTGCAGCTCAGACAAGAGCGGCACGATCTGCGTACACCGAGAGTCAACACAGGATGCCTTACCCAAGAGTTTTGGAGCTGGACTGTTTACTTTTTTGTTTGCTGTTCAGTCTGCTGTTCAGTTTATTGTTCAGTGTACTTTTCAGTGTACTGTTCAGTTTACTGTTCAGTTTATTGTTCAGTTTACTGTTCAGTTTACTGTTCAGTTTACTGTTCAGATTACTGTTCAGTTTACTGTTCAGTTTACTGTTCAGTTTACTGTTCAGTTTACTGTTCAGTTTACTGTTCAGTTTACTGTTCAGTTTACTGTTCAGTTTACTGTTCAGTTTACTGTTCAGTTTACTGTTCAGTTTACTGTTCAGTTTACTGTTTAGTTTACTGTTCAGTTTACGTTCAGTTTATTCTCATAACAGTTTTTTTACGATTCCCCTTTACCGTTGTTGAAGTGTTCTCTTTGACATAAACTTTGGCATAAGAGCAAAGACAGGTTTGGCCATAGACAACACGCAAATTTCTTACTGAGAAACTCCCATGCCCATATAAGAGCTAGCTTTGCCTAATTTTCAGAGCCACAAGAAAGCGACTTCGCACAGATACAGCGAACCTTCAGCTGACTGCAGCAAGAGAAGCTCGGTGTTTAACACTGATATTTAACAAGCCTGTCCTTGTTGCAGTCGCAGACTTAATCAAACTTAAAATAACTTGCAAAAGTTAAATGGCACTGCTGAAAAAATGCAACGTTAGCGTCAATCAACTAAGGGATCAATAAAGAGCGCCATTGAATTGAATACATTGTAGGAGCAATAGGGATAAAAAACAGGACGCATAGACTGGAGCGGCATCTTTACTTTTCTCTCCTTTTTGAAATTCAATTACCTTAGCCCTTAGCTCAAGTACTTCTCTGCCTGCCTGCCTGCCTCCTTATCTATCTTCATCCCCAGCTAGGTTAGCTAGTCCTCAGCAAGCGTACCCTGAGCAGAATCTGTCATTGAGTCCGGTGGGGCAGCTCAGCTCACCTAGTACACGCAGTGTAAATTCTCGACTAATAATGTCCTTGCTAAAAAAACGATTTTATCTATTTTGACCTGCGCTGCGAGCTCTTAACTCGTAAATCGTACAGTTTTAGTTAAGTCGGTAATACGCTTATATTGATCTGCGATTAATGCTGACCTGAATTCATTGTTACTAGTAGGATTTGCGCCAGTCTCTTCAGATCTCTCAGCATGATTTGAGTCTCAAGAGTCCAGCATCTTGCAAGACTATTATCTTACCTAGGTCTCTGTTTCTCTATTCTTTCTGTGGTCTTCAAACCTAGTCTTAATTCGCTTGTCTCTGTCCTCTATCACCTCCGTCTCTTGCACAGTTGTCTCCAGTCTATTGCACAAGCGCTTTTGGTCTCTATTCCGCCTGTCTATGTCGTCTATCCTGAATGTCTCTGATCTCTATTCCGTCTGTCTATAGTGTCTATCCTGACTGTCTCTACTAGTCTCTATTCCGTTTGTCTATAGTGTTTATCCTGACTGTCTCTGGTCTCTATTCCGCTTGTCTATGGTGTCTATCCTGTCTCTGGTCTCTATTCCGTCTGTCTATGGTGTCTATCCTGACTGTCTCTGGTCTCTATTCCGTCTGTCTATGGTGTCTATCCTGACTGTCTCTGGTCTCTATTCCGTCTGTCTATGGTGTCTATCCTGACTGTCTCTACTAGTCTCTATTCCGTTTGTCTATAGTGTTTATCCTGACTGTCTCTGGTCTCTATTCCGCTTGTCTATGGTGTCTATCCTGTCTCTGGTCTCTATTCCGTCTGTCTATGGTGTCTATCCTGACTGTCTCTGGTCTCTATTCCGTCTGTCTATGGTGTCTATCCTGACTGTCTCTGGTCTCTTCCGTCTGTCTATGGTGTCTATCCTGACTGTCTCTGGTCTCTATTCCGCCTGTCTATGGTGTCTATCCTGACTGTCTCTAGTCTCTATTCCGTCTGTCTATGGTGTCTATCCTGACTGTCTCTGGTCTCTATTCCGCCTGTCTATGGTGTCTATCCTGACTGTCTCTAGTCTCTATTCCGTCTGTCTATGGTGTCTATCCTGACTGTCTCTGGTCTCTATTCCGTCTGTCTATGGTGTCTATCCTGACTGTCTCTGCATGTTCACTATTACTTGTCTTCATCGTCGGTTGTACATGTCTTTGACCTTTATCATACGTGTCTCTGTGACTATTCTACTTGTCCAAGGTTTCTATTACAATGAACTCTGTCTCTATCCCCTATCACACCTGCCTCTAGTCTCTATCTCGCCTCATGTTTCTTCGGGATATTTTACACACTTTGCACAGATACTTCACACGCATTCCGTACTTTACTAATCTCTAAGTGCCTCACAGAATTGATGACACAAGCCTGTAGGGCATGACAGGATTTTTGTAGCAGCGCGAGAGAAAACTTCTATTAGATCGTTGCATACTCAGCCCCGAGGTGAAGCGAGGGGGGTACAGATGAAGGAACCGGGCATTTCTGCACTACTCTAAGCCAGCATACCATAAACGATGCCAATTCTGATCGATCAGCTTTTTTGCATTCGAGTACAGCTAAGTTCCCGGTGTCACAAAGTAAAGGCAGTTAAAGCTGGTTTAGTCACGCGCCACTTTCCCCATTCCGCACCAGGCAGGCCAGGGTGGGTTCCCGCAGCCCTTGTGCAAAGATTTCGACTTTGTACACACTGTGTAGACCTATCTTAGTATACTCGTAGTAATGTACATTATAACGTGATTTTCATTCCTAGCCAATAACATTTCAAACAGCCTACCAAAGAACTAAGCGATTGTGGCGATCACTACCGATATGTTGCGTTAACAACTTTGCGCTGACGATTTTTTATCGCAATTTTATGAAGCCTACCGAGTTTCCAACACTATTTAATTTACCAGGAGCCCACAGGACGCCGCGCAAGTTAAAGCATCAGAAGAGGCATTCCATCCCAAGATCCCTTAACTAAGTGGGCCCTTTTAGGATGGCCGAAAAGGTTTTGATGGACCAAGTTAGACCGCATGCAGCGACCAGCCCTCTGGGAGCTGTGTGGACAGCTTGATTAGGCTGGAGTCTGCTAGATGGAGCTCGCTTTTACAAGTTCAAAGTACTTCTAGGCAATGGAAAGCTAGGCCTAAAAAGGGGGATTTTCCAAGTTTAGAAGTCCCTTGCTTACAGCAAGGTGGCCAAAACCTCGCCTTTTCGTGCTCTAATTAATGCATGCAGGGAGGTGGCGATTGCTGAATTACCCGGGTAATTTAATCAGCCGTGCTGTCACCTTTGCTCTAAGAAACTGAGATAGACACAAGGAAGAGGTTCATCAGCTGCACAAGAATATTGTTTTACAATCTGCTAATATCAAAATTTTGTAACTTTCCAATCGTGTCAAAAACAGAACCTCCCATTTGAATTTCGATTTAGACTTCGGTCTAGCGCAACCTTTCTAATTACAGCATCAAGATTGCGGCTTTCACAATCAGCGATATTTATGAAGCCAAACTGTCTGGCTGAACTTCTGGCCGCTAGCAGGTCATAAAATGATAGGCCAAAACTCTGTTTACGGCAGCGTCACAGCTTTCACAGGTCGGAAGCAGAAATATAAAATCTGTAAAGCAGGATAGCCGTAGCGTCCCAATCGGACATTTTAGGGATTTTTAGGCGAAAACACAAGTAAATATTAATGTTTATAATGAAGTACAGTTAAATACGTGTGGAACCCAGATTGATAAGCTTTTCTGACAAAGATACTGTCTGACAATTGACTGCTGTCTGAATTATGCTCGTAAAATCTGCTTTTATTATTCATAGTAAAACATCGACCGATTCTTCACTAGAACTCCAAGAAATCTCAGTAAATTCCAAGAAATCTCAGTAAATTCCAAGAAATCTCTGTAAATTCCTAGAAATCGCAGTAAATTCCAAGAAATCTTAGTAAATTCCAAGAAATCTTAGTAAATTCCAAGAAATCGAAGTAAATTCCAAGAAATCGAAGTAAATTCCAAGAAATCTCAGTAATTTCAAGAAATCTCAGTAAATTCCAAGAAATCTCTGTAAATTCCAAGAAATCTCAGTGAATTCCAAGAAATCTCTGTAAATTCCTAGAAATCGCTGTAAATTCCAAGAAATCGCTGTAAATTCCAAGAAATCGCTGTAAATTCCAAGAAATCTCATTAAATTCCAAGAAATCTCATTAAATTCCAAGAAATCTTAGTAAATTCCAAGAAATCTCAGTGAATTCCACGAAACCGGTATAAATTTAAAGATTTTATCCTAAAACTCCTAAACCTACTCCTGAGAACTATGAGAAAGTTCCCTGAGAACTCGCAGAAATTCTCTGAGAACTGCAAGAAATCTCCTATTTAATTCCAATCCCCAGGGAACTTCGGGAATATCCCTAAGGGATTACAAAAACAGCCCCGCAAACTACAGACTGAAAGTTGAACACAAGCCAAATGCACTGTTTGGCAGCGCCCGAACCTCGGCGCAATGGCAGGGTGCCGCGTCGCAGTCGGGCCGTTTCAACCGGCATCGCTTCGGCTGGCCGCCGCTCCGCCGCCGCTGCTGCCTGGAGGCTGCGGCGACGCCGTCACCGTCGGCAGCTCCGTCAGGATCGGCGGCTCCAACCGGCAAAGCCAGCAGCGACGCCTTATTAGAAGTCCGCTGTTGCGGGTCGAACGCGAGCGACTCATCCAAGCTGCTCTGCTTCGGCACCAGCGACGATCGACGGGCAGCGGCCGACGAGACCTCCAGCGGAGCGGCCATCGTCATGATTGACTGCCGGCGGCGTTGAACTTCACGTCGACGATGCCACAGCAGGCCCATGGCGGCCACGGCGCTGACGCCGGCAACGTCGTTGACATCGTCGGCTAGCATGGACTGCTGGCGCCGGCGCCCGCCGCCATCCCGGGGGTGCCGCGACGAAGCGGCGGACATCCTGCTGTGCTCGATAGAGTCTGGCTCTGCTCAAACTGACTCGCACTCTCGGGAATGTGTTAGTTGTTGGGGAGATATGGGAGGAAAATCCCAGTAGCCAGCGACTCCTCTCGGCCAATCAGATCTCAGTCAAGTCAATGGCTGATAAACTCAAGCGACTAACAGGCTGGCTGCAAAGTTTAGCTAACTTACTTTATCCCATCTCCCACTCACTCCCTTCCTCTATCTTCCCTTCCAATTCCAGCCGCTGATAAGGCAGAGAGTCGTCCTTCAAATTGAAATGAAAACGACTGGGAGAAAAGTGACAGGGAGCTGCTCTGAGTGGTCGAGAATATATATGACTCAAGCTTGAGTGAAATCGACTCGCACTTCCGAGAGGGGGCATCGATTTCTTTATCCTGACTGTTTTAGTTTTTCGTTCAGCGTCGGATTTCGTAACGAAACATTTTTTAGATTTTAGGAAAGTCTCACTCTATCCAACTCTGTGACGAAAATGCTCACTATCCGACTCTGTGACGAAAATGCTCACTATCCAACTCTGTGACGAAAATGCTCACTATCCGACTCTGTGACGAAAATGCTCACTATCCAACTCTGTGACGAAAATGCTCACTATCCAACTCTGTGACGAAAATGCTCACTATCCGACTCTGTGACGAAAATGCTCACTATCCAACTCTGTGACGAAAATGCTCACTATCCAACTCTGTGACGAAAATGCTCACTATCCAACTCTGTGACGAAAATGCTCACTATCCAGCTCTGTGACGAAAATGCTCACTATCCAACTCTGTGACGAAAATGCTCACTATCCAGCTCTGTGACGAAAATGCTCACTATCCAACTCTGTGACGAAAATGCTCACTATCCAACTCTGTGACGAAAATGCTCACTATCCAGCTCTGTGACGAAAGTGCTCACTATCCAACTCTGTGACGAAAATGCTCACTATCCAACTCTGTGACGAATGTGCTCACTTTATCCAACTCTGTGACGAATGTGCTCACTTTATCCAACTCTGTGACGAATGTGGTCACTTTATCCAACTCTGTGACGAATGTGGTCACTTTATCCAACTCTGTGACGAATGTGCTCACTTTATCCAACTCTGTGACGAATGTGCTCACTTTATCCAACTCTGTGACGAATGTGCTCACTTTATCCAACTCTGTGACGAATGTGCTCACTTTATCCAACTCTGTGACGAATGTGCTCACTTTATCCAACTCTGTGACGAAAATGCTCACTTTATCCTACTCTGTGACGAATTTGGTCACTTTATCCAACTCTGTGACGAATGTGGTCACTTTATCCAACTCTGTGACGAATGTGCTCACTTTATCCAACTCTGTGACGAATGTGCTCACTTTATCCAACTCTGTGACGAATGTGCTCACTTTATCCAACTCTGTGACGAATGTGGTCACTTTATCCAACTCTGTGACGAATGTGCTCACTTTATCCAACTCTGTGACGAATGTGCTCACTTTATCCAACTCTGTGACGAAAATGCTCACTTTATCCTACTCTGTGACGAATTTGGTCACTTTATCCAACTCTGTGACGAATTTGGTCACTTTATCCAACTCTGTAACGAATCTGGTCACTTTATCCAACTCTGTGACGAATGTGGTCACTTTATCCAACTCTGTGACGAATGTGGTCACTTTATCCAACTCTGTGACGAATGTGGTCACTTTATCCAACTCTGTGACGAATGTGGTCACTTTATCCAACTCTGTGACGAATTTGGTCACTTTATCCAACTCTGTAACGAATCTGGTCACTTTATCCAACTCTGTGACGAATGTGGTCACTTTATCCAACTCTGTGACGAATGTGGTCACTTTATCCAACTCTGTGACGAATGTGGTCACTTTATCCAACTCTGTGACGAATGTGGTCACTTTATCCAACTCTGTGACGAATTTGGTCACTTTATCCAACTCTGTGACGAATTTGGTCACTTTATCCAACTCTGTGACGAATTTGGTCACTTTATCCAACTCTGTGACGAATGTGGTCACTTTATCCAACTCTGTAACGAATCTGGTCACTTTATCCAACTCTGTAACGAATCTGGTCACTTTATCCAACTCTGTGACGAATGTGGTCACTTTATCCAACTCTGTGACGAATTTGGTCACTTTATCCAACTCTGTGACGAATGTGGTCACTTTATCCAACTCTGTGACGAATGTGGTCACTTTATCCAACTCTGTGACGAATGTGGTCACTTTATCCTACTCTGTGACGAATGTGGTCACTTTATCCTACTCTGTGACGAATGTGGTCACTTTATCCAACTCTGTAACGAATCTGGTCACTTTATCCAACTCTGTGACGAATTTGGTCACTTTATTCAATTCTATGCTCACGCTTTGGTAAACTGACTTGAACCCTGCTTAAATAGAGAATTACCCAATAAATAAACTGGCTCAGAGGGTAATTTGCACAGACAGGCATAGTATATTTTCTATCTACATGCAGTCTCCTAATGCCGATTTTCTGTCACGCAATTCCAACAGCGCCGCCTCAAGGCTCTGCATGCCGAGCCGCCCTGTTGCCTGTGTTTATGCGGCCGATGCTCCCCAGAGACTGCGCTCGGTCCCATGCTTTCCCCCCGCCCAATGTCGCCTGTGCCCTCAGGGGCCGGGGGGGCGAGGTGACTCAAGCTAGTAGGGAAACAAATAGACAGGCACAGCGAGCGAGGTGTCTCCCATCTCTCGCATGATAAAGCAATTGGATTTCGGATTCGTTTCCACTCTTATAATGCGAACTATGCGTGTATGGAGCACTTGCCGCCATTTCTAAGGCTCAACTTGCGGACTAGTACACATCATCTCTCTTTGTGACTCTTTGCCGACTCGGCATGCCTGCGTCTACTGCGAAGCAGCTCGCGCACACCTACTGAATATGAGATGGTGGGGGAGAGACATGGGAAATGAGATGGTGGGGGAGAGACATGGGAAATGAGATGGTGGGGGAGAGACATGGGAAATGAGATGGTGGCTGAGAGACATGGGAAATGAGATGGTGGGGGAGAGACATGGGAAATGAGATGGTGGGGGAGAGACATGGGAAATGAGATGGTGGGGAGAGACATGGGAAATGAGATGGTGGGGGAGAGACATGGGAAATGAGATGGTGGGGGAGAGACATGGGAAATGAGATGGTGGCTGAGAGACATGGGAAATGAGATGGTGGGGGAGAGACATGGGAAATGAGATGGTGGGGGAGAGACATGGGAAATGAGATGGTGGGGGAGACATGGGAAATGAGATGGTGGGGGAGAGACATGGGAAATGAGATGGTGGCTGAGAGACATGGGAAATGAGATGGTGGCTGAAAGAGATGGGAAATGAGATGGTGGCTGAGAGACATGGGAAATGAGATGGTGGCTGAGAGACATGGGAAATGAGATGGTGGGGGAGAGACATGGGAAATGAGATGGTGGCTGAAAGAGATGGGAAATGAGATGGTGGCTGAGAGACATGGGAAATGAGATGGTGGCTGAGAGACATGGGAAATGAGATGGTGGCTGAGAGACATGGGAAATGAGATGGTGGGGGAGAGACATGGGAAATGAGATGGTGGGGGAGAGACATGGGAAATGAGATGGTGGGGAGAGACATGGGAAATGAGATGGTGGGGGAGAGACATGGGAAATGAGATGGTGGCTGAGAGACATGGGAAATGAGATCGTGGGGGAGAGACATGGGAAATGAGATCGTGGGGAGAGACATGGGAAATGAGATGGTGGGGGAGAGACATGGGAAATGAGATGGTGGGGGAGAGACATGGGAAATGAGATGGTGGGGGAGAGACATGGGAAATGAGATGGTGGGGAGAGACATGGGAAATGAGATGGTGGGGGAGAGACATGGGAAATGAGATGGTGGCTGAGAGACATGGGAAATGAGATGGTGGCTGAAAGAGATGGGAAATGAGATGGTGGCTGAGAGACATGGGAAATGAGATGGTGGCTGAGAGACATGGGAAATGAGATGGTGGGGGAAAGACATGGGAAATGAGATGGTGGCTGAGAGACATGGGAAATGAGATGGTGGGGGAGAGACATGGGAAATGAGATGGTGGCTGAAAGAGATGGGAAATGAGATGGTGGCTGAAAGAGATGGGAAATGAGATGGTGGCTGAGAGACATGGGAAATGAGATGGTGGCTGAGAGACATGGGAAATGAGATGGTGGGGGAGAGACATGGGAAATGAGATGGTGGGGGAGAGACATGGGAAATGAGATGGTGGGGAGAGACATGGGAAATGAGATGGTGGGGGAGAGACATGGGAAATGAGATGGTGGCTGAGAGACATGGGAAATGAGATCGTGGGGGAGAGACATGGGAAATGAGATCGTGGGGGAGAGACATGGGAAATGAGATGGTGGGGGAGAGACATGGGAAATGAGATGGTGGGGGAGAGACATGGGAAATGAGATGGTGGGGGAGAGACATGGGAAATGAGATGGTGGCTGAGAGACATGGGAAATGAGATGGTGGCTGAAAGAGATGGGAAATGAGATGGTGGCTGAGAGACATGGGAAATGAGATGGTGGGGGAGAGACATGGGAAATGAGATGGTGGGGGAGAGACATGGGAAATGAGATGGTGGCTGAGAGACATGGGAAATGAGATGGTGGGGGAGAGACATGGGAAATGAGATGGTGGCTGAAAGAGATGGGAAATGAGATGGTGGCTGAGAGACATGGGAAATGAGATGGTGGCTGAGAGACATGGGAAATGAGATGGTGGCTGAGAGACATGGGAAATGAGATGGTGGGGGAGAGACATGGGAAATGAGATGGTGGGGGAGAGACATGGGAAATGAGATGGTGGGGGAGAGACATGGGAAATGAGATGGTGGGGGAGAGACATGGGAAATGAGATGGTGGCTGAGAGACATGGGAAATGAGATGGTGGCTGAGAGACATGGGAAATGAGATGGTGGCTGAGAGACATGGGAAATGAGATGGTGGGGGAGAGACATGGGAAATGAGATGGTGGGGGAGAGACATGGGAAATGAGATGGTGGGGGAGAGACATGGGAAATGAGATGGTGGGGGAGAGACATGGGAAATGAGATGGTGGGGGAGAGACATGGGAAATGAGATGGTGGCTGAGAGACATGGGAAATGAGATGGTGGCTGAGAGACATGGGAAATGAGATGGTGGGGGAGAGACATGGGAAATGAGATGGTGGGGGAGAGACATGGGAAATGAGATGGTGGGGAGAGACATGGGAAATGAGATGGTGGCTGAGAGACATGGGAAATGAGATGGTGGCTGAGAGACATGGGAAATGAGATGGTGGCTGAGAGACATAGAAAGGAAGACTGTAGAGTGACGGGAGTGAATCACGTGAATGTAAAACTGCCCCCATCACAGGCCCAAAAGCTAGTCCGAGTTCAAATAAAAATTCGTGCCTTCCTGTTTGTAAAACTAGGCACCCTATTGCAGCCTAATTTTGAAATCTAATCAGAAAAGATAAATTTGCCACCGCAAATCCAAAATCCAATTAACTTCAACTAGGAAATCTTTGAGAGAGAGAGAGGTCTGGGTGGAGCCAAGTCAACTAATGCGATTCCCCCAGGTTGATATCTTTATAAGGTCAAACCGAGTCTGTGAGATTTCGAACCAATTTTTTAGCAGATAACTGAGTTAAACGGACCAAGCCCAGAATGCTTGTCCCCTCTTGATTCTCAAACTTCTAGCAGACAATTTTTGCCCCTCGCTTGAAAGTTAGGGATTCTTAGGGCTCTCTCCTAAAGGTAGGACTCAAAGTTAAGTCAAAGTGCATTTTGGTATCCACACGGCTGAAACACGTATCCACACGGATGAAACATGTATCCACACGGATGAAACCCATATCCACATGGATGAAACCCGTATCCACACGGATGAAACCCATATCCACATGGATGAAACCCATATCCACACGGATGAAACCCGTATCCACACGGATGAAACACGTATCCACATGGATGAAACCCGTATCCACACGGATGAAACCTGTATCCACACGGATGAAACCCGTATCCACACGGATGAAACCCATATCCACATGGATGAAACCCGTATCCACACGGATGAAACCCATATCCACATGGATGAAACCCATATCCACACGGATGAAACCCGTATTCACACGGATGAAACACGTATCCACATGGATGAAACCCGTATCCACACGGATGAAACCTGTATCCACACGGATGAAACCCGTATCCACACGGATGAAACCCATATCCACATGGATGAAACCCGTATCCACACGGATGAAACCTGTATCCACACGGATGAAACCCGTATCCACACGGATGAAACCCATATCCACATGGATGAAACCCGTATCCACACGGATGAAACCTGTATCCACACGGATGAAAGCCGTATCCACACGGATGAAACCCATATCCACATGGATGAAACCCGTATCCACACGGATGAAACACGTATCCACATGGATGAAACCCGTATCCACACGGATGAAACCTGTATCCACATGGATGAAACCCGTATCCACACGGATGAAACACGTATCCACACGGATGAAAACCCGTATCCACATGGATGAAACCTGTATCCACGTGGCTGAAACCCGTATCCACACGGATGAAACCCGTATCCACACGGATGAAACCCATATCCACACGGATGAAACACGTATCCACACGGATGAAAGCCATATCAACACGGATGAAAGCCGTATCCACACGGATGAAACCTGTATCCACGTGGCTGAAATCCGTATCCACACGGATGAAACCCATATCCACATGGATGAAACCCATATCCACACGGATGAAACACGTATCCACACGGATGAAACCCATATCCACACGGATGAAACCCATATCCACACGGATGAAGTTAGTATAAAGTTTTTGCAAAAAATCAATTCATAACCGCTTGATACTACTTAGATCAGTAAGAAATGTTAGTACGCAGTAACAGATGTCAATCTATATTTTAAACGAAAGACACATCTCTCAACAACAGCGAGGTCTAATTTATCTCAATCAATAATTACAATCACGCTTGCTTCACGCAGATTTCCATACGAGCATCTTGTCGAAAAGGGGGAAAGCTAAGTAAATGAACTGCAGGGTGCTTACTAATCAATTCTGAATTCCAATTTGCTGCGCCGCCAGCAAGATGACATCGAGTGGGCTGTGTAATTTACTATTCTCTATTACTGACTAGGAGGGGGGCTGGGGCCACGGCTGCGGCACAGATAAAAATATCCCTAATTCCTAAGCCCTCAGACACCGCCTATAAGTAAGTGGAACGTCGCCACGCAGCAACTGACTACTTTCCTTCAACTTCGTTCCATCTAGCCCAAGTGGCTGTGTCTTTTACAAGTTCAATTTAAAAAAGCACTTTGGTGTGGAAATTGTGGACTATTAAAACCAAGCCTTTGGACGAATTCTTTCGATTTAAAGCAGAGGTCGGCAAACTCCGGCCCGCGAAGCCTCTCTATCCGGCACGATCGGGTCCTTGGAAACTCACAATGGCAATCCGGCCCGGCCCGCTCAGGGTTTGTGTCTCTTCTCAGCTCTCTTCTCTCATCTCTCCTCTCTCCTCGTCTTTTCTCCTCTCTTCTCTCTCCTCGTCTTTCCTGCCCTCTTTCCTCTCCTCTCCTCTCCTCTCCTCTCTCCTTTCTCCTCTTCTCTCTCATCTCCTCTCGTTTCTCGTCTCTCCTCTCCTCTCTCCTCACTCCTGTCTATTCTCCTCTCTTCTCTCTCCTCGTCTTTCCTGCCCTCTTTCCTCTCCTCTCATCTCCTCTCCTCTCCTCTCTCCTTTCTCCTCTTCTCTCTCATCTCCTCTCTCCTTTCTCCTCTTCTCTCTCATCTCCTCTCTCCTTTCTCCTCTTCTCTCTCATCTCCTCTCTTCTCTCGTCTCTCCTCTCCTCTCCTCTCTTCTCCTCTCCTCTCTCCTCTCCTCTCTTCTCTCCTGTCTCCTCTCCTTTCGCTTTTCTCCTCTACGATTCTTTTTCCTCTCTCGTTTCTTCTCTTCTCTCCTTTCGCTTCTCCTCTCTCTCCTCTCTCTTCCTTTATTCTGGCGCCTCTCCTTTCTCTCCTATTTTCCTTCTCTCTTCTCTATTCCCTGCTTTAAAGGCTCCAATCTAGTTAGTAGAGGTCGCTAGAGACAAAACAAATATATAGAAGAGTGACAGGACTTGATGAACTGGTCAATAAAACACAATCGATTTAGTCGTTTCTATTCATACCCATGCCTAACTTAAGACTATTTTGTTTATCTAAGTTCGTTACAAACTTCAATTAGGGTCAGATCAGTTAGTTAGATAGGACATTCCATTGCTCGGCCAGCTTAAAGTGCATTTCAATTCTGCAATGGGAACAATCTCCGGAAAATAATGCAGCATGACAGACTGGCAGCTTGACAGAATAAGGCTACTAAGCATTGCCTCCAGACTGGCTGACAGTTGATTGACAGAGGCCTAGCCATGGAGTTCTAGACTAAGTATCTGGAAAACCGGAGAAAGTCCTATCCAAGCCATGACGTTCTAGATTAAGTATCTGGAAAACCGGAGAAAGTCCTATCCAAGCCATGACGTTCTAGATTAAGTATCTGGAAAACCGGAGAAACTCCTATCCAAGCCATGACGTTCTAGATTAAGTATCTGGAAAACCGGAGAAACTCCTATCCAAGCCATGGCATTCTAGACTAGGTATCTGGAAACCGGAGAAAGTCCTGTCTAAGCCATGGCATTTTGGACTAAGAATCTGGAAAACCGGAGAAACCCCAGTCCAAGCCATGACGTTCTAGACTAGCCAATACAAAGGCACATAGAAGCTAGATAAAAAACTCCCGACAAAACCAAGGCTATTCACACCTAAGTATCTGGTTAGGAAACCAGCCCATGAACATTTGAGTTCGCCTCACCATATTCTGCTCAAGATCAAAGGAATTCGTGAGTCCGGCTTGTTGCTGCTGTTGCTGGAGATTCTGCTCACTATGTTGCTGCTGCTGATTTAGCTGAGTGTCCGAGCCTGTCCGGTGACGGCACAGGTGAAGCCGGACCCGGTCGGACACTGACTGGAGCAGTTCAACAACTAGCTGAGGCTTCAGCCGGCCGTCCAACGGGATGGCATTGATGGCCAGCAGCTGGTCCTTCTCTTCCAGATGACCCTCCCTGGAAATGTGTTTTGCGTCAGGTGGGTCAGGTGAACAAACAGCGATTACGGGGATCGCAGCAGCCGCCGCCTCAACTTATTCAATAATGAAATTCGCATCGCGTTCCGGGATGCGCTCGATTTGTACGAATAGCCGAGGTCCATACCTCCATTTGGGAGGGGCAGCTCCGTTTCCCCTATATCTGTCTGTCTCTGGGCAGGCAGCTTGGACCTCCCGGCCGTCTCCAATTCCCCTCTGCCCTCCCCAAGGAGACCTGGAGCTGCGATCTGGAGTGCTAGATTTCACGACACTAGATAGGCGACTGCAAGCATCCACTTTCATAGCGCCTGAACTTCACCACTGTTGGGCAGCGTTATATGAAAATCTTAATTTCCACTAACAACCAAAGCATTGGCGTTAAAATGAAAGAAACGTCTAGGCCGATGTGAAGTTAAAGTCTTATATAGTTTAGGCCATGTGATGTTTCTTGTGAAGTTTCGGTCTTGTGACGTTTACATGTAGGTCTTGTGAAGTTTAGTTCTTGTGAAGTTTAGGTCTTGTGACGTTTAGGCGTTATGAAATTGGATGCTTAAATATTTTAGGAGACTTGACATTTAAGTATTGTAAAAATCGCCCCTAATAGTTCCAAGTTCAAAACAAAAAAATTATTATTTGATTTCCCAGGATGCTAAGATTTCTAAGAGAAGAGAGGAGAGGCGGAAGAGGAGATGAGAGTAGAGAAGAGAGACGAGAGAAGGCATTTTACTGCAGTGTCTTGGAAAGTGGCGGGTTAGAAACAGAGTTGGCACTCCAGATTCTGGCAGTAGTTCTCCTTGGCCCCGCGCACACCGGCGGCGGCCCATCAGCAAGGAGCCAAAAAAGCCTCCCTAACCCCGACAGGTATCGCCCCCCCAACCCCAGCAGCGCGAAAAGAACAGCAACAGCAAACTATGAAAGAGAGAGAAACTTAGCAACTAGAAGAAGATCTAGAAGACAACCGGTGGGCACAAAAACAATTTTTTGCAGGCTAAATTGGCCAATGGGGAGAATTAAAGGAAAAGGAAAATTGCAGTCAACAGAAGCAGATGAGTTATGCATAAGACAGACAGCCTTATACGGATCAAGGATACATTCTTCGTGTAATTAGACAGAGCTTGAGGACCTGGGAGGAGCAGACAGATACCTTTAACATCTTAAAGCATTCCTTAACTAAGAACTTCAGCCTGGACTGCATTGAAATTTCATTATAGAACTGGCCAGAGCCAGTCCTGTAAGCAGACTGAAGTGCAGGCTAGCAATTTCCCCTGAAGCTAAGCCCATGAAAACCTCCCAGAGGCCATTCGGCTTTCATAAATGAGGCACGTTTGCCACTTAAACATTAGGCCAAAAATTTTGTGCCCACACAGCAAATGCAGCAATCCCAGGTCCGCTTGATCTGCAGTGCCAACAGAGAAGCATTTGACCTGCGAATTTTAAGGCTGAGCTCGGTAAACAGGCGAATCAGACAGACACCAAGACAGACAGACAGACAGACAGACAGACAGACAGACAGACAGACAGACATACACAGACAGACAGAAAGACAGACAGACAGACAAGACAGACAGACAGACAGACAGACAGACAGACAGACAGACAGACAGACAGACAGACAGACAGACAGACAGACAGACAGACAGACAGACACTAAGACACTTAGACAGACAGACAGACAGACACTAAGACACTAAGACACTAAGACACTAAGACAGACAGACAGACACTAAGACACTAAGACAGACAGACAGACACTAAGACAGACAGACAGACAGACACTAAGACACTTAGACAGACGGACAGACATGCAGACAGGCGGACAGTCACAGACAGAGAGACAAAAAAGAAATGATTTATTAACGCCAAAGCACAATCGTTAAATTTTGGCACTCAAGGCTTCTAGGGCCGCAGGCGGGCAAACAGAAAGCACAGAAACTGCGCCTATTTATTCAATCCAAGCATAGCAAACACAAGCTAAGGAGCAACGCAAGTGTACTAAAATAGCTGCAAGAAAAGCAAAAAGTAAAAGCAGGCCTGCAGGCTGGAAGGCGTTCGGTTAAAAAGAATTAGCATGTGCTGGACCTGCTATTGAAGCATTAGAGAATTATTTTCTCTGGCGCTGGCTACGAGCCTGGATGGATCGGGTTACATGGCATTGGGCTAGGCTAGCAACCCAGCTGGAGGCTTGCTAAAGGCCATATGCATTATGCACTGGTATGTCTGGGTTTAACGTATGGAATTGCTTGGGATTATCGCTCAACTCAAGATTGCCTTCCCCACAATGACAGTCTGGCGGATGGTGGCAAACTCGAGTGGGTGAAATGGGATCCCCTATAGAGAGATGTGGATCAATGTTGGGGAGGATGTTTCCGGTGTGGATTCTCCGCTGGCTGGAGGTTCATTCTACGAGCCGTAGGGTTTAAGGGCGGATTCTTTGGTAGGGGTGGATCATTTGGTAAGGGGAGGATTCTCCAGTCAGGGGGCGGATTCTCCAGTCAGGGGAGGATTCTCCAGTCAGGGGGCGGATTCTCCTGTCAGGGGGGCGGATTCTCCAGTCAGGGGGCGGATTCTCCAGTCAGGGGGCGGATTCTCCAGTCAGGGGGCGGATTCTCCAGTCAGGGGGCGGATTCTCTAGTCAATGGGGCGGATTCTCCAGTCAGGGGGCGGATTCTCCAGTCAGGAGGCGGATTCTCTAGTCAGGGGGCGGATTCTCTAGTCAGGGGGCGGATTCTCTAGTCAGGGGGCGGATTCTCCAGTCAGGGGGGCGGATTTTCTAGTCAGGGGGCGGATTCTCCAGTCAGGGGGCGGATTCTCCAGTCAGGGGGCGGATTCTCCAGTCAGGGGGCGGATTCTCTAGTCAGGGGTGGATTATTTTATTAAAGAGCAGATTCTCTAGTTAGGGGGTGGATTCTTTGGTCAGGGGGGCGGATTCTCTGATCAGGTGGCGGATTCTCTGATCAGGGGGCCGATTCTCTGGTCAGGGGACCGGGACGGATTTTTTGAAGGGGCGGATTCTTCGAAGAGGGCGAATTTTTTTTGAGAGCGAATTTTTTTATTGAGAAAGACATGATATAAATCGAAGCCACCCAGCCTCAGCAGACCGCAGCCCCGCCCCGGCCTCACCTGTCGGCTGGGGAGCCCTCCCGCACGCCCTGCACGAAGATGCCGAGCTCGCCGGAGTCGCGCACCACGCCAACAACGGAAAAGCCGAGCGGCTGGCCCGGCCGTTTCTCCAGCGTCGATTCGATGATTCGGCGACCCCCGGCGGCCGTGGCCAGCCAGGCCGACAGCTCCGCCTCCGTCAGAGGATGCAGCTCCGAGACGGACATGGGACCAGCGGCGGCGGCGACTGCTGCAGCGGCCTCACCTGCGTCGTCAGTGGCGTCTTCACCGCCGCTGCCATCGTCGGGCTCGATGGCTCGCTCCAGAATGTCATTGCCACGCTCGGACAGCCAGAGGTTGCCACTGGCCGACTCGATACCGAAGTCGTCCGGATCCAGCTGGCCGAATCGCTGGAGCTCCTGCAGCTGCTCCAGGGCGTTGTGCACCCCGGCGGCTCTGGCGAACAGCTGGCTCTCCAGCACAGCTACCAGGGCGTCTAGGCGGTGCTGAAGATCTGGACGGTGCCCAAGGCGACTGCGGATGCTGCGCAGGTGATTGGCAGCTCGGATGGCATCCTCAAGCAGGTCCTCGCCTCCAGCCAACTGCTGGGGCGGCTGGTGTTGATTCAGACTAGTTGGCTGTCGGAATTGATAAGAAATTGTTTGGTTTATTGGTGTAGAAAGTGTTTGAAATTCTCACATAGACTAGGTATATTCAAAGAGAAAAATTATGTTATAATTGCTTGAAATTACTTAACTATTCAAAATAGTAAAATGAATTAAATAAATATTTGCTATAATTTATTAACTTGACATTGAAAAATGTTGTTTCTTTTTATAACTAGCTTAGAATTCTAATTTAATTAGGTAGAACTAGGTAAATTAAGCATTTTATCATATGTAAGAAAAATTTTTAAGATTAATAATAACTCACCAAGGCCTAATTCATAATAGTCAGGTGATACAAAATATAGAGTAGAAATTAAAATGTGATATAATTATAAAATTATTAAATGTAATTATTTATAATGGCAACTAATATAGATAATTATATATCCATATGGCTATTTTGATCATTAGTGAACTTGAAAGAATTTAATTTTAGTTATATTATATAATAGATCTTTTTTGTAAATAGTAAAACAGTTTTTTAGTCTAAGACTAAGAGTTTATTAAGGCAAGACAATAAAGTAAACTATTAAGACTATAGTAAAAACATTATATCTTCAAGGCAATGAGGATGACAGTGTTAAATGGATTTAGTCATTTAATTAAAACAATATTATAGCTCTAACTCTTGAATATTTAAAAAAATTAGTTTGTAATATTTATAAAAACTTGAAAGGTATTGATTGATTAGCTACATTAGTTTATATTTATGCAATGTGCCTAAAATATGCTTTAAATGTTTCTATCGAATTGACAAGGCCTATCAAAAGCAATATTTCTCAATCTAATGCAAAAATATTTACTGAAGAGGTGCAAAAGCTACGAGCCGTAAACATTTGTCGCCTAGGACTTTACTGCTCGGTGCTCAGTGCTTTGGAAATCGTAGTTCACTATGAATTCTTAATGTTAATGACAGCTGGAACACATTTTCAAATATTCAGTAGCCACTTTACTCTGTGTTAAATTGAAAACCCTTTTTAGTTTTACACTCTGATGGGCAGTTTCATCGCTTGCCGCAAAATTTTGTCTCCCTGCAGATGTTCTTCCTCGTAATAAAAGATTTCCTACAATATCGAAATTCTAATTTGCACATTATCAAGCGGAAAAACAAATAGTTGTTTTTTGTCGGTACACTGAATTTATTTCAGAATAAAGCTAAAACTTTAGTACAACGCTTCATTTAAGTTTAAGTATTTGCTGTGCAAGTTGTGAATTTTCGGATTTGTGATTGTTACTTCGTTTGGCGATATGTTGTGTTTTTACAAAACTCGATTAGCAAAATCAGAATTTGTGAATGCCATTATGTTATAATACTTTAGAAGTAAATAGACAAATTCAGATATATGTACCACAGTGCACAGTCTTGCTTGCCTTTTTGTATATTTTACGAAATCTTCCCTGACTTTTATAAGCAAATAGCCGGGGAGAGCAATAAAAAATTCGTCGCAAGCAGGATTCGAACCTGCGCGGGGAAACCCCATTGGATTTCTAGTCCAACGCCTTAACCACTCGGCCATCGCGACTTCAGCTAGTACAGCGCCAATTGCATTCTTAAACTACAATATATAGTTTCAAAAAAGCTGAGGCCGGTTTAATAAATAGTTAATAGGACATAGGAGCCATTTCAATTTCAGAGCCAAACCAAACCAAATAACAATTTCGGAGCCAAATTAATCTATCTATTAAAAATGCGAGAATTGCCCCAAAGCTATATACTACAATAACATTGTGGCAAAGAGCCGGAAGAATCGGTAGGCTTCTTCGGTCCGTTCCTTCTTCCTTCGTGGTTTCTATTATTCTTGGAAATGGAAGAATGGCCTATGACGTTTAAGATTAGATCGACGAGGAATGGCCGACTACTGATACTGACGGCGGCCCTACAGTTCCCCAACCATCCAATCTTGTAATTTCTTATTTCTGAATGCAAAGGTAGCAAAAGGGTACTAAGATTAAGAGTAATTCTCTTTTTCTTTCTCTAGGCTGCACCTGGTGATCACGTGACTGTGAATTGTGTATTCAACAGCCTGAATACCTTACGTCCCTGGTGGCCTTATAGGAACAGAAACTCCGTCCAACGGCTCAAAGTTGAGATCGTGGGAAAGACCTTAGAAGTTCAATAAATCAGAAAGTAAGAATCCAATGCATAGCACTGTTTCCTGGATATGAAGGCATTGTTATAAAAATAAGCGTAAAAACATTCCACTTTCGACGTGTCAAGCTGTTACAACCACGTGCATGCTATTTTGCATTGAAACTTACAAGCGTTGCATTACACCATGCTGTAACCACAGTCCGCTTTGTTAATTTTTCGATAAGAAATGGTCTGTTTTACGCAACGTACGCCAGTAACAATGGCGCTCACCCTAGCTGGTAGCGTGCTGTTTATTGTGGGCGGCGCCACCTGGGGTGGCGGCTACACCGATGGCGACCAACGTCGAACGGACTTAGGCGTCTTCCTGACCGGTCTGAGCCTCGCCTGTTTGGTCTTGGCAGGCCTGGCTTGCTGGTTTAATACTAGTAGCGCTTCCGATGGCAGAGGCTCAAGAGACCGCAGCAGTAGGAAATACACGACTGCAACGGGTCTTCCCTTCGAAGATGGCAGTAGATGCGAAGATGCAGAGTACAGGAGCTTCCGGTCCAGTCGGAGAGCTCAGTTGCAGCGGTACCGGTGTCGCCGACACCGTTCGCCTGTGCTGCCGTCGCTCGCGCTGGCAATGCACGTACAGGTCCCTCTTAGACCTTGGCTAGCGGCCTCTATGACAATGCTAGACTGCAGCAGCAATTTTCTGGAACAGATCCTTTGTCGGTCATCTTTGTTTAGCTTTGGCATTTGTTTGGCATGCAAACAAGGACCACTATTGAAAATTACGTTAAGGAGGACGCAAATATGCAACGAAACACATTAGCGAGGTATATGCTTTTTCTCTGCAGTATGTCTCTACAGCTATAGGCACGTAGTCTGTTCTCAACTATTGTATTAATTATTGTATTATTTTATTATAAGCTTTCTAATGTAAAAGCACGTTATCAGTTAAATTTTATTGAACTGATTGAACTGCTTCAGCTGTTCCTTTTCACCGACATACGGATACAGACTTAGAAACCGCATAATATTAAACTAATCGTTGAGATATTCATATTTAAATTCTCATTATCGAAACATTTTACACGATATTTCTTTGTAAGGTGCCCTTGCATGCAAATGCAATCATTGCTTACCTTAGTATCGTGCAGGTTGTATCGTGCAACTTGAATTAAAGCAAGTTACTTTGTACATAATTTTACATAATAAGCACTCGTACTTTAGCACTTGCGTTTTGTTTATATGTTTTTTATGTAATTGATGTCTCTTGATAATTGTATTAACAGTAGAAATACCAAGCCATTTTTCCACCCATCGAACTACCATAGCCTGACATTTTTGCTGCGCCGGAATAGAGCACCGGAGGCACACGAAATTCAAGATACCGTTGTCGACCGTTGAAGGAGGCGACGGCGTCTGTATGACAACTAAATGCTTGAAAGACTAATTGAGGATACATAGCGAGGCTTGCTTACTGTTGAGGCTTGATCACTGTTGAGACATCAGAGAATTTCGCAATAGGTGTCCATTGTCGCCTGGTGCCACCTGTTGAAGGTCCAGAAGCTCAGCCTGCGTGAAGGTCAGTGACATCATTGGACCCACCCGCCGGGTTGGTCCTCAGACGGTCACGCCTCATCATTGATGATCTGGGCATGGCGGGTCGAGAACAGCTTAAGTCTCGCCCTCAGAGCTATCCGGGCTCTCGGGATCGTCTCGGCGCTGCTCACCGCCGGCGTTGCGCTTTTTCCTCGGGATGAGGTGGAAGACTAACTTCCATGCCCCAACGTAGGCGGCGTGGTCTTTGCCTTGCATGTGGCGCTCCCAATCACACCAAGCCATTTTTCCACCCATTGAACTACCATAGCCTGACATTTTTGCTGCGCCGGAATAGAGCACCGGAGGCACACGAAATTCAAGATACCGTTGTCGACCGTTGAAGGAGGCGACGGCGTCTGTATGACAACTAAATGCTTGAAAGACTAGTTGAGGATACATAGCGAGGCTTGCTTACTGTTGAGGCTTGATCACTGTTGAGACATCAGAGAATTTCGCAATAGGTGTCCATTGTCGCCTGTTGCCACCTGTTGAAGGTCCAGAAGCTCAGCCTGCGTGAAGGTCAGTGACCAGCGATGTCAGGGCTGATGCAAACATTTGTCGTCGATCAAATTTATAGGCTTGGCAGGGCCGAACTGAGGCGCAGTGCTGAATGGTACACAGGGGTGTATTAATTGCACTAGCGCTTATTGGAGAACATCCGACCTGGTAGAATATTTGAATATCTCGACGGTCCGGATGGGCTGGAAAATTGATTCTTGTTTGAGAAGGTGCGCAACAAAAAGTTTGCCAGTTAGTTCTTGAATTTCGTGTTGCTCCGTTCCGGAGCAGCAAAACATTGTCAGGGGGATTTCCCCGTTCCGGAGCAGCAAAACATTGTTAGGGGGGATTTCCCCGTTCCGGAGCAGCAAAACATTGTCAGGGGGGATTTCCCCGTTCCGGAGCAGCAAAACATAGTCAAGGGGGATTTCCCCGTTCCGGAGCAGCAAAACATTGTCAGGGGGGGATTTCCCCGTTCCGGAGCAGCAAAACATTGTCAGGGGGGATTTCCCCTTGGTAGTTTTACTGTTAATGCACTATTATGCAGCCAAAATATACACAAAATTTCACATTACTGGTTGGAAAAAACCCTTATGATTATGAATAAGACCTTAAAATTCTAGTCATCTTTTAGCTGCTTGATTAATTTTTACCACCAGCTAGTAGGTTCTGCTACTTGCAATTAACCAATATTGCCCAGCAAATAACCACACACAGCCTCCATATTTAGTCTTCGTGAAAAGCGTGTTGATGACGAGGCAATTTTTCGTGCCCCGCATTTTTTATTGCCTGCAAATGCATCTGCGACTAAACTTTGAATGTGACTATTGTTTACATGTATTTATATTTAAGTAACAAAGTAGGTTTATGCTATCATAAAAATTATCCACGCTTCATGCTGTCAACGGAAATGATTCAAAGCACTGGACCGGAAAATCTCAGCAAATATAAACGGTAAACAACAGCTACAGTTCAATCCAATTTTTCGTTTGAAACAACGACTTTGTTGTCAAGCGTAGCTTTACGTTCAGTCGATTTTTGAAGCGAAATGCTGCGGATTACACTTAGTGTGTTACTAGTAGCAACTTTACATTTCTCAGGCTGCAGCGCTTGCAACCTGACAGAGAAGATTCTTGACGATACGAAAGGCTTGGTGCATCGATGCCTAAACACCACCGGCACCAACGAGTGGCATTTCGGCGCTGCTTGTTGGCTGCGTTCGCTGGACAGAGACACTAATGCTACCATTGAATTGGAGTTCAAAGAGAAGTATATTCACCCCAGCGGTCGGGACGTTGCCCAGTGCAGAAGAGGCAGGTACGACACAGTTCTTGTGTACCTTGCTTGCTTTGTTGCTGCGAATGACTCCAGCAATGAAAATGGCATTATTCGATGGCCCGGCGAAGTGTGGACTGGCAGTGATGGCTTCAAGTACACCTGTACCAATGCCTCATCGGCTAACTCAAGAGACTTTGAGGAAGGTTCACGAGTAATTAATCACGAGTAACTATATGGCTGCAACTCATCGATAACAGGTGAATTGATTGATCCAGAATCAACTGAACTAAGCCTGAATGGTCTTATTAGCAAGTGCAAATTCAATGGTAGAAATCTAAAAAATCCTCGTTACTTATTGGAGGCTATTGGCTGTTGGCTGGAAAATCCTAAAAAACTAGGCAGGTATGATCAGCTCAATTTCGGAGACGAGTACTTCATATCCTTGCAAAGTATTCGGGAAAAGTTTGCTACCTGTCGACAGAGATACAGCGGAGAGGCCTTGGTGCATTACATGTGCATCGAAAATGGCACCACTGGTGTTGTATTTCGCTCTGCTGGCAGCAATTGGACTGACAGTGACGGCATCCAGAGGGAGTGTCTGCCTGCCAAACCATCGGAGCTGCTCAGCGCTCGAGTCATTTTGCGAGCTTGCAATCATAATGGAAGTCATTTTAACCCAGGGTCTGTGGCAAGAATGGAAGATGGAAGTGTTTGGCGATGCGCCTTTAATAGGTACAGGTCAGAGTACGGATGGTTTGAGGCTGTGGGATGCTGGCCGAAGGACCCCCAGTTTCAAAGCCTTATCAATTTCAGTGGAAATATGGATGTTGGCGATAAAATTTGTCTCAGTGATGGAACTTGCATAGCAAAATGTGAAAAACGGCGTTATCGCGAAGAAGTCGCTCTCCTCGAGATGGTCTGCTTTAAAAATGTTGGCAAGGGCGCCAAATATAGACTACCTTACGAGAACTGGACTGACGACAGTGGATTCAATCGGACGTGCATTCCGATGGCCGATCAGTCCTCTAAGTTCGGCGTCGGGGCGGAAACTATCCTCCAGGGATGTAATGCCAAGGTTGGTGACGACAATGTGGCTCCTGGAGCTTTGTATTTTGATACAAAATTACTTGTGTATGAATGCAGCTACAATAGCTACCGGAGAGAGTACAATTTTGAAGAACTTGCGGGATGCTGGATGCATGACTCTAGTGGACAACGCATCACAATAGCTAATGGAGAAGCTTTTCAGCTTACGAGGAATCAGACTGTTGCAACTTGCCGAAAGAAAAGATACTCACGTCGCGTGGAGTTTACTGTCGAGGTGTGCTTTAAGGATAGCCAAGCATCATTACTAAACTGGAGCAGTTCTCAAATTGCATTTCCAAAAGAGAAAATCAAAATCGGTTCTACGATTCAAGAGTGCGATCCGGCTGCAACTTATTCCGATGGCGTCGACGCTAAGTGGATCGTGTTCGGCTGTCCGCTGGAAACGGGTATTGTTTCACCTGGAACCAGAAAACATTCGGAGGACGGAATTGTTTGGGAGTGTGCACACAATGATAGGCAAGGAAGCGGTGCGGCTTATTCTTGGGTCAAACCGGTGGGTTGCTGGTTCAGCGACCATCAGAATCAATCTATTGTTATAAGAAAATTCAGCTCTGTTTACAATCACTCCGGCACTGCGGCGGCTATTTGCGAGTATCGACGCTACAGTGAACCCAATCTCAAAATGCTTGTCTGCTTCTCTCAAGCCAATCGTCGCATTTACATTGAGGGAGATGTATGGACAGAAGAGACTACAGGATTGACTAAGCAGTGTGTCTCGACCTCCAGTGGCGGAGTGACAACAATTGACGCCGGCTGCTGGCTGCAAGCACCAAGGGGGACTAATTCAACCGTTTCGCCGAGCAGCGTACTGTCACGAAACGGCTCTGTCGCAAGCGCTGCAAAAAACCGCGTTCTGCGATGCGACTTCAACGAACGCAGAGGACGGTACGAATGGAGTACAAGTGTAGCTTGCTGGTACAGGGACGACGAAGGTGCATTCACTGTTCTGCCTATTGACCGAGAGTACTGGTCCAACGGGATGCTGATGTACAAGTGCCTCCGAACAAGATCTGGTGCCGTATTTGTAAAACACTCGTGCGAACACAATGGCACTTGGCACGCCGCTATGGACACATGGCGCGACGCTAACTATAAGTACAGGTGTTGGCCGGCGTCAGGCGAAAACAGTGCCAAGGTGCAGAAGACCCACTGCATCAGCGATGAAGGCACTCTGTTCACTGAATCGAAACAGATAAATGGTATCCAATACGTCTGTATGCAGATTTGCGGTTTCTGGGTCTTTATTAGACAGCCCACGCCTAAGCACTACCAGCTGCTGTTCAGCTTTATTAACAACTGTCATGCAGTCAATATGAACATTATTAATAGCATTGGCTGATGGCTCCTGAGTTCGAGCAACCTGTGAGATGCTCCTCTGTGGCTGAAATAGGAAAATTTTCAAACCTAGATCTCGATGCACTTTGATTAATTTACTTTCGTAGAAGAAGACTACTTTTTTCTTTAGACGCAAAGGAACCTGTTCGTTTTTTTCTCCATTAAAAAAATAAACTCTTGCGTATTGTGACACTATTCTAATAATTTTACTATAAAATATATAAACATAAGCCCTCATTTTTCAAACGAGAAAGTAAATGAAGTTTAAGCGTGTACCCGAGAAACCAATAGGCCAGGTTGAAGTAGAAACAGTAGGCGAAATTCGGAAATTCGGCGAAATTCTATGCCAGCAGAACTGTATGCAGCTCAGAAAGAGAGAAAACAACTATTACATATCCGACGCAGATTTCCATATTGAATGTCAATTCGCAATTACCTTAGCAAATTTGCTATTTTAGCTGCGAGAATGCAACAAATGTAAATTGGGAAAGTTTCTGACTGAAAAAAGGAGTTTAAGCTGCAAAAATTTCGCCGAGTGCTTTAAAGCAGACGTAAAGCGTGACATGTGCAAGTACCCGTACATTGGTGATAGAAGGTTACCACGGACGCTTCACCAATTAGAGCAATCCAGGCACACGAGATTCAAGAACACGGGCCAACTTTTTGTTGCGCACCTTCGGACCGTCGAGATATTCAACAATTCTACCAGAAGGTCGGATTTTTCCTATAGGCGCCAATCAATACTGCGCCTCCAGTCCTCGCGGCACCACCTGCTGAAGGTGCCAACGGCGTCTGGTTCGTGACTGAATTCTTGAGAGACCAACTGTGGATTTCCAGCAGTTTAGGCGTGCTCAACTGTCGAGGCTTGGTCAGAGACATCAGAGAAATTCCCAACAGGGTGTCCATAGTCGCCTGGGTCCTATACCTTCTTCTGACCTTCCTTCTCTTCAAGACCTTCTGGTAGAATCGTTGAATAACTCGACAATCCGGATGGACTGGCCACTTGATTCTTGTTTGAGAAGGTGCTTGTGTTCTTGAAGTTCATGTGCCTGGGTTGCTCCGTTTCGGCGTAGCCAAAAATTTTCTGGGGGATACCAATCTTAGTAGTTCGACAGGTGAAAAAATAATCTACAGATGACGCTTCGTTCAGAAAAGAGCAATGATTGACAAAATACTTGAATTCGTTTAAACTTTTCTAAGAAATATCTCAACGTCATGTCTAATAGTCCTATTGCTAGTGAGCTTTCAGCTGCTCATATCGGCGGCAAGGGCTTTGCATACCAACAGATTTTTACTTCTTGCGCAGCTACTGGTCTGTCCTCCTCTCCACTTTTGCTCTCTTATCGCATTATAAATAAGATATAATGAATTCGATTTAGCATATAGCTATCGCACTCAAAACAGTCCGACTGAAAAGCGACAAGGTTTTGCTACCTGCCTCGCCAAAGCATGCAGCATTCACAGAAAAGGTGAGAATTAATTATTGGGATAACTGTAACAACTATTATAGTTTTTGCACAGTGAGATGAATCATAAATCTAAGTACACTCGTACTTATCAACCAAAATACACTGGTCTCACAATTTTATCCACTTTGATATTGGCATTGGCTCTTCCAGTGCATTTTTTACATTCAGAAACAGGCAAAAATGCCACCTCGTGCATATTGTACATAGTCAAAGAGAACTTCTCATTCAAAATTTAACCCCCATGAGTTACACAACCTACGCCGCGAACTCAAAAGGTCAAAAACTCAAACTAAAATCACAATTAATAGCAACAGTCTATTCAATTTAACTTCGCACAGGCATAACTTTATTTATCGTCAGGAATGTACACTTCACTGTGCCTTGGGGGTTGGCCCTCAAGCTAGGAGTTAATTGCACGAGCAGAGCCAAGCTGAGATTCCAATTTAGCCCCAAATTAATGCATCTGCAATTGAAATCGAGCCCGGGCCGCTGGAACATTTACTTAGCAACATCGAAAAGTCGCCATCATAGAAGATTCCGTCTGTGGTCGCTACTTTTGACAGTGCAAGTAAAGTCTCTCAATCTTTGCGAGTGACGCAACTTAGCTACGCCAAGCGGCAGACTTGAGTTGAGGAGTTGAGGAATAAAGGGGGGAGCGGTGTACGAGGGCTGGGCGGATTAAAGCTACCCCGATCAATTTTCTTGTATCTTATATTTTACGAGCTAGAACTTGGTCCAAGAGAAATTGCTCACTGGCGCATAGAGTATCGACTTTTCAATGTGGCTGAGTATAAGAGCGCGCTAGACCAATAGGCTTCGCCCCCATGAAATGGTTTGAAAATACAAGCGTACAATAATAGCTTCTCTATGGTTTAGATCATTAGCTTTGCAAGACAACATTTGACGAAATACTCTGGAGAGAAATAGAATAGCAAAAATTCATTGCTTGTACGAGTTGTAGGAGTGAATTGTTATCAATAAACTAAGAAACTTTCAAAAATACTCGTACGCCTGTTTTTGTCATCCCACTACTAGCAACAATCACAATCCCAATCTCAACAGCAGGCTCCTGTTCGGCCTTCTCGCAGTCTTCCTCGCAACGCTGATTGTGCTGGTAATTGTCTTCGCCGCGCTGTTCGCTCGGTGCAGCGGCAGCCATAGCGGTGGAGGCGGCGACAAGGGGACAGGTAAGATGCTCTTAGTCTGAGTTGTCAATCAATACAATCCTAGAGAGCATACCACCGGTACTTAAAAAACGTTGCTCTTGCATACGAACGTAGTTTCTGCTACTGACAATACTCCTATATCTTTCTGTCCACCTATCTGTTAACCAACACGTGTAACGTGGATCACAGAAACACCCGAATGGCGAAGAAACTGCGTCTCCGACTCCGGCACTGACATCTATCAGTACAATGCCGTCTCGTCAGACTCCGCAGTGTGCAGCACCATAGGAGATCACGTGCTCAATGTACTCGGCGGAAACGCCATGGACGCCGGAGTGGCCACGGTGCTGTGCGTCGGCGTCTCCAACTTCCACAGCGCAGGAATCGGCGGAGGCTCCTTTCTAGTTTACTACAACCGGTAGGCGCAGTTCTGTTTGTTTTACCATAATCAGTGACGGCCTATACTCGTAGAAAGTAAAGTCGTTTCCATTTCTTAATGAACACTACTCTAGCATGAGCAGTTATGCAGTCTAGCAGTCTAACATGCATATAGAAGGTTAGGGTCTTGTTTTACTCCAGACGCAAAGGCGGCATCATAGTAGGGTATGTTATTTATAGGGCAGGTTACAAAGGGGGTTGTAGCCTAGTGGTTAGAGCGTCGGACTCACGACTTGAAGGTCTAGGGTTCGATTTTTGATCCCACAAGAACAATTTGTGTCCTTGAGCAAGACACTTAACTCTGCATTGCTTCAGTTCACCCAGCTGTAAAATGGGTGCCAGCATTAGCTGGGGTAATTGAGGGTGTGCGTGGCGACCCCCCAGTCCTTGAACTGAACAGCCGTACGCAGCCTTCAGATGCGCCGAGCAATAGCTGCGGCTGAGCTGTCGGTTGCACATCTGCACCAATTGAGGCAGGTGTAATGAAAAAAATCAGAATATTGTTTATAAATCCAAAATGAAGTATGTATTTAAACTGGTTATTAAAACATATTTCTACAAACCTGTCTCTTGCTGCATAAGACTAAGGGGTTATACAGCGGGTTTTAGAGGAACAATAAAAAACTGACATGCCAAGCTCGCGTGCCAAACTTAAAACAGCACCTCCAAGACAGCCACTGCGTTTGACTTCCGCGAATCGGCGCCTGCCGCCGCGTACCGCGACATGTACAACAGCACCTCCGGCCTGCCGTCGAACGCTTCCCTCTACGGCGGTCTGGCGATCGGCGTGCCCGGCGAGGTCGCCGGTCTGGCAGCGGCTCACGCGGCGCACGGCCGCCTTCCGTGGCGCTCCGTGGTCGAGCCGGTCTCGCGAGTGCTTCGCGAGGGCCAGCGCGTGTCTCGCCCGCTGGCCGATGCCATCGCGACAGTTTACCCGCGAGTGCCGGATGTGGCTCCATTTAAGGTGCTGAAGAACTGGATGGTCAATCCTAACACCAATAAACCGTACCGTGCCGGTGAGTTGCTGGTGGACCACGCAATGGCCAGTACAATGGACAAGATTGCAAGCGATCCGCAATCATTCTACAACGGGAGCCTCGCTGATGACATCCTGCAGGAGGTGCGGGCGGCTGGAGGCAACATTACCAAGGATGACCTTATGGTAAAAATTAAACATGAGCGTATTAAAAATTTAATTAACCTAATATATGGCAATAGAGACCTCTGCAATACAGTACAAAAGCAAACGATGATAAGTTAATATTTCCATCTTCAACCTAAACTGGTTTATTTTTTTCCATTCTCTATCATTCCTACATTATCACATATTTCAGAAGTACCAAACTAGGCGACTCACGCCGCTCACGGCGACCTTGCCATCGAAGGGCCTGACGCTCTACTCGCTGCCTCCTCCGAGTAGCGGAGCCGTCCTTTCTCTCATCCTCAGCATCATGGACGGCTACGCTGGAGATTCAGCAAAGGCGAGGTCGACGAAAGACGGCTACGTCAACTTTCTCCACCGTCTCGTCGAGTCGTTCAAGTTCGCTTACGCGAAGCGCTCCGGTCTGGGCGACGCAGCATTCGTGGACGTGACCGAGCTGGTGGCCAACATGACGAGCAGCAGCTACGCGTCGGAGCTTCGCAGTCGCATCACCGACGACGCCACGCACGATATCAACTACTATGGACCAATGTTCGAGTGGAAAGAGGACTCTGGCACGACTCACGTGTCTCTTGTGGACTCTGACGGCAACGCAGTTGCTGTGACTTCAACTATTAATACATAGTAAGCGACGACTCAATTGCTGTTGACTCTATAGGAACACTATTGGACAGCTTTTAAAAGATTTTACAGAAGGTTAGCCACGAAACTTGGTTCAATTGATTCACAAGCTAGTTTTTTCACGCTACCGAACATGTCTTGCTGTCACGCACACCTGGCATCCAACTTATTTGATTCAGCTCCTAGTAATAGAAAAATCAGGACCAAATAGAAAAAAGCGTCTTATTTCAAAGAGAAATCATACCGCTTGAAAAGTTTTGAAAGACATTTGTTACTATCCACAGTTTCGGTCATTAGTTCGCGGCGAAAAGACCGGCATAGTGTACAACAACGAGATGGACGACTTTTCACAGCCTAACAGGACCAATTATTACGGTCTGCCTCCGTCGCCCACCAACTTTATTGCGGCGAACAAGCGCCCGATGTCTTCAATGGCGCCGGTGATCGTCGTTAACGCCGATGGTCACGTCCAGTTTGTCAGCGGCGCTTCTGGCGGCTCGCGCATCACCACGGCTGTCGCTTACACGCTGGCCAGACAGCTGTACCTGAATGAGACGGTCAAGGCGGCTGTGGATCCTACGACTGCATCACCAGCTGCTGCCGAATGTGCTCAACTACAATCCAGCCAAGTGCGATCCCCCTGAGGTAAGTCCGTGTTTGAAGACTCCGATTTTATGTTGGGGGAGGCAAAGCCCAAGAACTAACAACTAACTAACGATACTTATTACGTGTAGAACAACCAAGTTCCCAAATAGTTTTGGGGCGCCCCATGAACTAAATTTGGTGCTACTACTTGAAGTAATAAACACAACCTCGTAATCCATTATGATGGAGAGACAGTCAGCTTTTTCAGGTTTTGGTTCACCAAAAAAGTTACTGGAGAAATATCCCACAGTCTCATGTTTTATTCCCCGATTCTGTCTTTCACATGAATATATAATTATTTGTGCAACACAGAACATTTTAACAAACTGATATCTGTTTTAGTTTGATTTCTGGCGTAAAATTTATTCAAATAGCAGAGATGGGGACAATTTTTTGTCCATCTAATTAAAACATAAGGCGAAGTCTTTCACATAAATGACGGATTGTTACGAGCTCGTAAGATTTCGTCAAATCTGGAAGAATCTCGTAAGATCTCGTAAGATCTCCTAGGATCTCGTAAGATTTAGTAAGATCCAGTAGGATCTCATAAGATGTCTTAGGATTTTGTAAGATCTCATAAGAGATCTCGTAAGATCTCATCAGATCTCTTAAGATCTCTTAGAATCTCGTAAGATCTATTCAGATCTCGTAAGATCTCATAAGATTTCGTAAGATCTCTTAGAATCTCGTAAAATATCATAGGATCGCGTCAGATCTCGTAAGGTCTCGTAATATCTCGTAATATCTCATAAGATCTCATAAGATCTCGAAAGGTCTCGTGGGATCCCGTAGTATCTCGTAGGATCTCTTATAGTATCTCGTAAGATCTCGTAGGATATCTTTTAGTATCTCGTAAGATCTCGTAGGATATCTTGTAGTATCTCGTAAGATCTCGTAGGATATCTTGTAGTATCTCGTAAGATCTCGTAGGATATCTTGTAGTATCTCGTAAGATCTCGTAGGATATCTTGTAGTATCTCGTAAAGTCTCGTAGGATCTCGTAAACTTAGCTTAGGTTGTAAGTTAACTTTCTAAGGACTAATTTGCTCGCAAACCATGTTAAATTATTTCAACGTGCATGGTTTTACAAGAAACTGTAGATTTCGACGTGTTTCACTGAATTAAATCCTATCAAATGAATTGAATTTTGTTGCAGAGTATCAAGCAGCGGCTACGCCAAAAAGGTCACAAGGTGCAGCCGTTCAGTTCCACCAGCGTGGTCGAAGGGATTCAGCGACTGTCAGCGGCCAGCTGCAAGCCAACGCTGACTTTCGCAAGCCGTCAAAGACCGGCGGTTTCTGATCCGATGGCATGATTTGCAATTTAGTTTCAACTTCTGCTTGGTAATCTTTAAAGACCGCGAAACAGACAACTTAAAGTGCATATGGTGCATATTTGTACGTGTATTTTCAATTTGACTTGAATACAATTTACATTTCTAGAAGGTCCATTCTGTCTGAATATTTATTGAAACAGAATACGCTTAACTACAATAATATAAATCTCTAGTATATAGCATGCCAAACTCTAGAGAGAGTTTGCATCGAAAATTTCATAGTTCATAGTGTATAGTACATACGTTCTAATTGATTATTTTATCTTGCATCTAAGGTAAAACAGGGGCAGGGTCGTCCTTGTTCACAACTGTTAAAGAAATAATCAAGTCTAAAAATCTGAGGTTGGACTTTAACAAAAAAAACAGGTAAATGAGCCCTGTGGCTAAATTATTGCTTATATTTTAAATTAAATCGATGTTCTCTCTCTCCAACTCTCTGACTCAACAACGCCTCACGCACATCAACCCCACCCCAACACACTCTGAGACGGGACCGCCAAGTGTACACTGGCGACGCTACACATAGCAGAGGGTCGGTACGCAGGCACTCCAAATCCAATACACTCCCCCTAATGATGCTTCATCATTACAGTACTTAACATTGATATTTCGAAAAAAGAAACTCGCTATTAACTTAAATGAAATCAAACGAAACGAATAGCAAAAAA
>NIVC01003700.1:0-27500 GCA_002269645.1 Macrostomum lignano
TGCTCGAAAATTTTCGCTCTAAACTGCCACTAGCGAGATAGCGTTTCTTAAGTGTGCTGCTGGTCATCTGAAGATTCACAGAATCCATGCAAAATGTTTTCGTGAATTCAGGTGAATCATGCTGGCTGTCTAGCTTTCTAAGTCGGTTTCTTTCGGTTTATTGTTGTCTTATGGCCCAATAGGCTATCAACTTTGGACAATGTGCAACAGTCACTTGAACAGTCACAGAAAACACTGAATGGAAATTAAACTTTGCCTAAAACAGTTTAGCCTGCATTTCAGCTTCCTTAGATATTCAATCTCTCAAAATATCGAAACCAGATAAACTTGAGTTGTCTCTTAAAGAAAAACTGTTTTCAAGGGCGAGAAGCTCAGAAGATAACAAAGAGAAACTCTACTTTCAATGGAAACTCATTTGTTTTGAATTCTTATACATTTCCTAGCAGGTTCTATGGCAGTAACTACTAGGAAGTCTTGAAGCAATGAAATAGAAATACTACGAGCGTAGATTCACGCTAGCCAAACATAGCCAAACTTACCAGATCGCTGACCATCGGGACAGCTCTTCGACGGTTCTTCACTTCGGCGCACCATTTCAATGTTGTCGAAAAATGACCTTGTCGGGCCGACTCTGTTGATTGATAGTGAATTTCAACTATGAGTTTGAAAATTTCTAAATCAATTTCACAAAATACTACTTAGAGACAGGCCAACAACTGAAATTAAAATAACAATTATATTCTAGCTAGTGTCAGTTCAATATCCGACCGTTTTTTAGTACTTACCTGCGCTTTCGCATTTCATCAGTGCCCCCGTCTGAGTCCACTGTCGCCTGCGGATTAGTAAAATAATGGATAGAAAAGTAAAGTTTTTCCAGGCAGTTGGGCCATCATTCATTTTCTATCGTCGAACCTGCAAGTTGGAACGCTTCTCAACAATAAATCAATAATTGCCATGGGAATACTAGTTGAGCAACCTGGCGCGTAGGAGTTCTCCCCTGCCCAGCGATAATCCTCTCTTTCCAACCGCAAAAAATATCATCGCTGATTTACAGCCCCAAAACTTTACAACTGACACTTAAATGGAAAACTGTTTCTTTTATTTCAAAATAAGATTCGACGATAGTCTAATCGTAAAAATGCATATTTATGCAATTTAATGTTGCACTGATTCATTATTATTAACTACGAATAGAATGTCGTTCGCTAACTACAAAAGCGGTCCTTAGTATAACGAGGGGTTAGAAGATCAGCTTTGGTTGGTCTCTCCCCAGAGTAATTGCTAGGTTCACCAAGAGATAAATCCTTGGTCAGCAACGGGTCCCATGCCTTAGAGAAAGGTCTGGAAGGGCGAAGGTGGTGAAGACACAATTTATCTTTGGTCCCCGTCCGCCAACCCAACAGCGGAACTACCGCCTCGATGAGTGCAGACACAGAAATCAGCCTTCAGGAATTAGGTTACCTAAAAGCTGCTGAGAGCCGTTACGCACTGTTAGAGGATAACACACTCCCAGTGATAGTGAGGGCCGTTCCACACTCACATGCAATCACAGCTCACAGTGCTGGCGGAGCCGTTCCAAACTCTCAGAGACATCACACCCCACTGCTAGTGAGAGCCGTTCCACACTGTCAGAGGATAACACACTCCAGTGCTAATGAGAGCCGTTCCACACTGTCAGAGGATAACACACTCCCAGTGCTAATGAGAGCCGTTCCACACTGTCAGAGGATAACACACTCCCAGTGCTAATGAGAGCCGTTCCACACTGTCAGAGGATAACACACTCCAGTGCTAATGAGAGTCGTTCCACACTGTCAGAGGATAACACACTCCCATTGCTAGTGAGAGCCGTTCCACACTGTCAGAGGATAACACACTCCCAGTGCTAATGAGAGCCGTTCCACACTGTCAGAGGATAACACACTCCCAGTGCTAATGAGAGCCGTTCCACACTGTCAGAGGATAACACACTCCCACTGCTAGTGAGAGCCGTTCCACACTGTCAGAGGACAACACACTCCCAGTGCTAATGAGAGCCGTTCCACACTGTCAGAGGACAACACACTCACAGTGAAAGACGTCCCTAAGCGCTCAATATCTCTTTTACTGGTTCCTTCTTCCCTAAATTCTGAGCTACAGAAGTTTTGGGCTTAAGAAGTTTAAAAGTCTTCGACGATGTAAACTTTATGTTTGTAAAAGCGACCCGTTACTGCAAGCGAGGGATGAAAATAAAAGGGCAGATGCAAGCAAAGATCAGTGCAGAAGTGGCTTGCCCTCCCATTAGCTTTAGTTCCTAGCCGGGTCAAGCGTGTTTGCTAATGAGAAAGTGAGCTCGAGAATGGCTTCAGCGAAAACACACATTGAAAATATCTTGGCAGGCTTTTGCACCGCTTCTGCTTTCACTGGATGTAGGCGGAGTAAAAGCAAATAATGGGAAATGAAAAAGTCAATCAAAAATACGGACTTTTTATTTCTAAGAAAGACCAATTAGACTTCTGCAAACGATTGTGCATAGTTCGAACTATAGTTCGATTCGTTAAACCTAACTCTTAACAAGGTATAATCCAGGGCGTCACTTTGTCCAGAGAGATCGGGTGAGACAGTTTGAACCTGTTCAATGTTCATTCATCCCCAAATCAGCAGGTCCAGTAAAGAGAGCGACGACGCTTCCAGTTCTATCCGGTCTGGATTTCTGCCTGACGACGAGGATGAGAGCTCATGCGCCACGCTCGAGGAAATATCTAATTGTGTCTGGGTCGATATCCGATCCTGCAATTTTTTTAATATTCCTCTTGGCCAAGCAAACACAGAAGAGTTGATCATAGAGTGGGGCATTTGATCCTTGAGGACAAGACAGGACGAAATGTAGAGCAAGGTGTGGCTAGCAGAATAAATAATAGTACGTAATTTAGAAAGCAATAATATTAATAAATTCACACATTGTTTCATAACTTCGCGCACGTACGACGCAACTGTGCTGCTGTATTTTTAGAAATTCTTACGCTACGCTTGCTGTCGTCCTCGCGACTTTGGCAGCTTTCGATTCTGTCCAACGGATGCCTTCGCTCGGGCATGCTCGCCGCAGATCCCACTAGCGTCTTTGAAGATGTCACTGACGTTGACGCTTCCCTTTTTGTTGCCTCGTCACCAATGGGAAAGTGAGCCCGAACCAGACTGGCGAATGTTCCGGGGGAGCGCGGAGCTTGGCCGGTGAGGTTCGCGACGGAATCGAAGAAGGAATTGCGAATCGATGGTTGCTCGATCATTCTCAAGAACAGACGTCAATTGTTTTCTTAGTAGTGGACCGTCGTCCTGTTGTCTTTGCAACTGCGCGCGTGTCAGCTGTATTTTCCTGAGCGTCATCTCTTTCAATTTCGTCCATGCTGCTTCCACGCTTGTTAATATCTTCTTCCCGATAATTGTCCTTCTTTGTTAGTTCAAAGCCTTCTTGGAATTTTCTAGAGCACTGGTTTCCGATAGTTGGTCTTTTCCGAATCATCATTCCGATGTGCGTCGTCAGTGACCGATGCGCAATCCAATAGGCTTTCCTTGCGCCTGCCAGTGTTTTCGCCGCTGTTTTCAAACGACTTTTCATTATCGCACAGATTTGAACAAGGAATGGAACTTGATTTATCGGATCCCAAGCTTCCATGCCTGTTATTAGCTAGTTCGAATTGATTGAGGCTTTCGGCTTGACTCTGCCGGCCTTTTTCTGGATGATCGATTTGGTCCACTGTTTGGTCTTGTCTTATTAGAGAAAAGCCATGATAAGCAGGTGTTTGGTTTTGGCTACCCCACGGTTGGTCAGAAATCTCTAGTTGACTATCGTGGAGTACCGTGTTTGACCATGCTGGTCAAGTATTTGGTTAGTAGTATCTTCTAATGCGCAATTAGTGCCAGCTGCAGGACTTTCTGAGTGATCTGCATTGATGCGAGCTGATGAAAGGCTAGAACATTTTGGATCTTCGTCGTCTTGCCTGTCAAGATTATCGTAGGGCGACCCACTCTCCTCTCGTTTCGTAGCAGATTCGGCCAGGTGCCTCATACTTGCCGACAAAGATTGAAACGGTCCCGCTATTAAATTGTTCCACTCATTTGATATGCCAGTGGAACCAGATGGCAGTGCTGGCCTAGATGTTGAAGACGACGTTGACGTCGTTGAGCCCGTTGGTGTAGCGGTGAGGCTGTCATCCAGGATGGCGGTCTCGCGAGCGTCGTCCCATTGCGTGTCGAAGAATACGCGAACGGTAGGCGGCTGCGGCGGCGGCGTTGGAGTCTGTTGCAGTGCTAGCACAAGAGACGAAGCCTGCGGCGGCTGCGAAGTCGGCATCCCGCAATTGCATTCAGCAAACTGGCCGAGCGGATCACCCGGATCAACCAGGCAGGCCTGAGGATCGTGCTTCTGGCACCAGCTCTGAGATCTGAGCTGCGGCAATATTGGCGTCCGACACCACAGAGAAGTAGAAGAAGCTTGACATCCGATAGTGCCGGGAAACAGCTCAGCTTCAAGTGAGTCCAAATCTGAACTGGATCCGTCATCAATTGGTTCGGTCTTGTTATGCTCCTGCTGGAGCTGGTACTGGTGCTTTTGTTGCTGCTGCGACCCTCCATTAGAGCCGTAAGGCAGTCGTAAGTGCCGCAGCGTCCAAGACGCTGGCGCTAATCGAGACGGTGACTGACATCGAGCCGCCGCCCTCTGCAGATAAGGATTCTGGCGCTGCGCCTCCTCTAGTTGGAGACAGTCGGGGCAGACGCAATTGCAGCAGTATCCGCAATAATTATCATCGTTGACATTGCCGCCGCTGCCGTTGCCGCAGGTGCAGATGCAGTTGCAACAGCGCTCGTCAGACATGCAAGCTATTTAAACAAGCTGCACCTTCTTTAGTAGATTTTTTAATTTTTTGAATATTATAACAGCTTTTTCAAGAGATTTGGCATATCTGTCTCTACCTGATGATAGTTGGAAAGAACCAGTTGCAGAAGCGAGACTATATTTCAGAACAGTCAGAGGGGTGATCAAACAGCGAATGACCCTGTCAGCTGCTGATTGGTTGGCTCTCGATATTGTATGCTACAGCTTGTAGATAGGGAAGAGGGAAGGAAAAAAGTGGGCACTATAGTGCGCGGATGACAAGGATAGGAGGATATCGATGAGAAAATTGCAGTTTTGAGCTATCAAATCGAGTCCAGCGTCCCGTACATTTTCGAGAGCTGTGCCAATGTCAGCAAATTGCAGTATTTTTCTCTACTGATAATCTGTGCGTTTTGCTTGATTTCTCTAGCTCATTTTATGTTAAAATGAGAAAATGAGACTGGAAGTTAGTCGAAGCGCTTTAGGGGAACGACAGCTACATCCGGGATACACTGCTGTCGGCCTCATTTTCGTAAATGTGTGTAGATCATTTTAAAAATAGACGAAAACTTTTTCCCTAGCTAATGGCTGTTTTATTTACTATCAAACACTATATAAATTTGAACAAGCCAAGTAGAGCATTTGCTAAGCATCCGTGCTACTAAGCGCCCTGTATTGCAGCAGAGACAATAAGGTAGAGCGGAAATTTCACAAATTTTCCTACTGACAAGAAAATTGGAATATTAGTACACGGATAGACCGAAGGGAAACTGAAAGCATCAAACATGGCTAAGAGTCACAGTGACTTGTCTCGGAAACTTTTTCCGGACTTTTAGCCTCAGCAGCATCAGTTGACAATGAAAGACAGTGCTGCTCCGGGTGAAGAAATTTTCCGTTCTTATATCGATGCAAAGTTTCATAGTATGCTTCTAAAAAAACGCTATTATACTTTATGCCAGGAGTTGACATACTCTCTTAACTCAAAGGGAATATAGGGAAGAGGCGCGAGTGGAGATGACAGGAGAAAGTAGAGATGAAAGGGCAGAGGACAGAGAACAAGAGCTGAGAAGAGACAAACAATAAAACTATTGTTAAGTTTCGCCAACTAGGAGGCTTCGCTGACCCCTGATGGTCTATCATCCTATATTCACATGGCTGTGAATCGCACGACAACCCACTGGCCAATTTTCGCGCACACAAGACCCAGCTGAATGTGGCTGCGCTCGAAAGGAAACTCTGGGAACTTTTGCGATGGACAGAGGGATGCACTACCGCTTCGCCACTCAGACTTTTCGGCTAGTTCATAGCTAGGTTAGTGCAAAAAATTAATTTAAAATCGTGAATATCGTGATGTTGAAACGATTGTATCAATACTAACCTTATACGACCTAAAAGTCCCAGAAAAAAGACAAAACAGCCAGTCTTTACTCGCAGATTTCACCCTTCAATCAATGCTAAAATCCTTGTCTAGGCTAATTTTTGTCTATCTAGAAGGCGCTCTGCTCAGATAAGTCTTTCGCCAGACAAGCAGTAGGTGGTGCCAATCATCTGCACTACGCTGAACGATGTCTAAGAAAAAGAAAAACTAAAAAGTGAGGACGGTTCTAGAAAGTACGTATTGCAGAGAGGTGTTGGAGAGAAACGACTCTATTGATGGAAATCCATTAAGCTAGTTGTTGGGCTATAATGTACACGCATGAATAGCTCACATTTGCAGTTATAGATTGAGTATATTGGCAGCCAGAGCAGGCGGATAGGGAATGAGGGGGGGGGGGTTGGAGGAGGTGGCGAGGCAGAGGGGAGCCTAGAGAAAAATAATTGATAAGAAGGCTTGTTAGACGAAACAGGGGGGACTCTGCCAAGTCCGATACGAAGTTGAGAGGGCCGGCGTAGCTGCTGCAACCAGGAGTTCTAAAATTAGCAGATCTCTGGAGTAAAGACTCAGCCATGTTTTCGTGTTACGGGACTTGTATTTCTATTACAAACTTTCACTCAATTTTTATCCTTATTTTTCATATCGAATTGAAATCGAAATTAATGCGGCACTTCTAAAATACAAGCATCTTTCTCGTCGCTTGACTTTCTCGTTGCTTGACTTTCTCGTCACTTGACTTTCTCGTCGCTTGACTTTCTCGTCACTTGACTTTCTCGTCGCTTGACTTTCTCGTCACTTGACTTTCTCGTCACTTGACTTTCTCGTCGCTTGACTTTCTCGTCACTTGATTTTCTCGTCGTCACTTGACTTTCTCGTTGCTTGACTTTCTCATCGTCACTTGACTTTCTCGTTGCTTGACTTTCTCGTCGCTTGACTTTCTCGTTGCTTGACTTTTTCGTTGCTTGACGTTCTCGTTGCTTGACTTTCTCGTTGCTTAACTTTCTCGTCGGCAAGCATGGGCGCAGTCTGTTGCCTCGGGCTTTTTGGTTCCACGGACATTTTTTTGAATCAACTTCTTATAAAGTAAGCGAATAGGCCTATTAGGTCAGGCTGCGTTAAAAGTGTAGAAAATCTCTTTCTTTGTAAGTAAAGGCGCAAGAAACGCGCTTCTAGTGCGTTAGTAGCTCTAGCTCTAGTGCGAAGTCAGCTAGTTTCCATGCCTACTTTTAAAGCACCACGGCCCGGCCGAGGGACCTATTGCAATACGTAGAAGAAAATAGATGCCTGGGATTGAGCTGAGGTTAACAGCTAGAGATTATTGCCAACCGAACGTGTTGCATTTCGCAAAAAATACTAGCTGGGTTGTTGGCTTAAGAAAAGCACGCGCGTACCGAACATGCAAGCTCGTACAATCCTTACCGCGTTTAATTGCGAACAGATTTTATCTACGGCTCCTTGCCATCTTAGCCGGCTCAACGAGTAGCCACTAGTAGTCACGTTATTAGCTTTATTATTAATGTTGTCGCAATGATTCAACTCGAACAGCCGCTGTTCCAATCCAACATGATTGCTAGGCATAGGACCGTTGCTTTCCGTGTGAATGTCACTGAAAGTGGTGAGTGGGGGCAAGACAACCAAGTGATACGTTTTTGTCAGAGCGTAATCGGTGTAATACATGTATTTAATGACTAAATATACACTAAACATGTTTCCTAACGGATCGTAATAACCCGAAGTACCCTACTTTTAACAAACAGATTTCTACTCACCTGTCAACGATTTCCAAATGATTAGCCGAGACATTGTTCGGAATAGGTACAACTGCTTGGTCGTGACGATTCAGCAGAGATGACTCAGAATTTGACCGGGATTTTGGGGGCGATTGAGACGGAAGAGAATTGACGGGAGTCAGAGATTGAGAACGGACGGGCGGCGTTCGATTCAGCGATTGAGACGACGATGGAATTGGCGAATGAGATGACGAATGAAGGGTTGATTGAGATTGCGACTCTAGCGACGCTTGAGGAGGTGAAGGTGACACCTGAGGCAGAGACTGATGCAACACCTGAGGTGGAGAATGATTAGGCTCCTGAGGCGGATGAGGCGGAGGCTGATGAGATACCACCTGAGGCGGAGACTGATGAGACTCCTGAGGCAGAGACTGATGAGACACCACCTGAGGCGGAGACTGATGTGCCACCTGAGGTGGAGACTGATGAGACACCACCTGGGGCGGAGACTGACGAGATACATGAGGCGGAGACTGACGAGATACATGAGGCGGAGACTGACGAGATACATGAGGCGGAGACTGACGAGATACCTGAGGCGAAGACTGACGAGATACCTGAGGCGAAGACTGACGAGATACCTGAGGCGAAGACTGACGAGATACCTGAGGCGGAGACTGACGAGACACCTGAGGCGGAGACTGATGAGACACCGGCTGCGGTGAATCAGCAGGTGTCGGTGACCAGTTTTGCAGCTCAGCATCCTCGTCAAAAGGAGCAACAGGTTCAGCTTCGCCTGTGCCACCACTAGATGCGGTATAACTGCTCGATGCAAGAGAGTCTGGACGCGGAAGCTGATAATTAGTCCCCATGTTGCTATCATTTCTCAATTGCGCTTGATCTGGCGATTGCCTCTGATGTCTAAAGAAAGATTGAAATAAAAAATACTCAGTCATTTTCCAGCACTCCTACTTACAGTAGCTGAAAGGTTGCAAAATTAGCTACAGACCGCTCCAACGATTCAGTAGTCGATTTTCGCGACGTCTCGTCGGTTGCATCCGCCTCGTCGGTGTCGTCATAGTCGGGGGGCGGTTCAATCGGCGTCATTGAGTCTGAGCTGGCGCTGTCCGCCGCCGAGTCCGCAGCGCTGCTATCGTAGTCTGGCCCGGGTAAGTCAGCGGAGGACTATTTGCCATCACGGCTAGAGGCCGGGGACCTCGCTGCAGTACCTGCGGTGGGTAGTGCCGCTGGATGTACTCGTACGATAAGCTGGGTCCTTGGGATTCGTAAATAACGTCGGGAGACTGAGTACTGCTAGCGTCTTCATCATTTGGCTGCTCATTTGTAGACGCTGGAGAAGGAGACTTCCGGTCGGGCGTCGGAGAGAAACTTCTAATCGACTCGCTGACAGGGGATTCGAACCTGGCGTAGGGATCAAGGCTGGGCGTCGGGCATCTGGACTCTTCATCGTGGAGCTGGTGGTACAGCGGGCTGACGTATGACTGCTGACGGTGTTGGGACTGCGGTTGACTCTCGAATCGGTGCGATATGGCGCCACTGCTCTGGAGCCGGCTCGGGGCTCTGAAACGATCGAGTCACGTGACTGGCCCTGAGTGCTATACCCAACAGACTTGCAGATTCTCAAATTAATATGATTTACTTGTAGATTGATGCCCGAAAATTTAAAATGCTGATTAATTCAATGTAACTGTAGATTGATAGGTTAGATTTGTAGATTGATAGATTAGAACTGTAGATTGATAGATTATATCTATCTGTAGATTGATAGGTTAGAACTGTAGATTGATAGAGTAGAACTGTAGATTGATAGAGTAGAACTGTAAATTGATAGAGTAGAACTGTAGATTGATAGAGTAGAACTGTAGATTGATAGAGTAGAACTTTAGATGGATAAAGTAGAACTGTAGATTGAAAGAGTAGAACTGTAGAGTGATAGGTTAGAATGGCAGATAATATATTTAAGCTACTGCACTTCATGTACCCGCACCGTTTCAGATCCCACCAATGTAATAAGCTGTGAACTTACTTGTCCACTTCGCTGCATATCGGAGGGCACTGGATGTACTCTTGCCAATATTCTTTGTATCTGAAAGCAAGCACAGTAAGCAGTATTGCAATAGCATAACCAGTGTAGAGATTCTCTCGGCAATTCCGCAATCTAACGCTTAAATCTACACAACTGTAATCGATTTACATTTAGAATTTTTGATAAAAAGGCGAGCCGCAGGAAACATTTATGCAAACTATTTAGTAAGCCGATGTTATTAAAGCCTACAGAGAGGCGCATTTTAAAAGTACATTATTTCAACGTTAAACGATGTGCTCACCGCTCAAAATATGCATTTCTGTGCCCGGTTTGATTAGTAGAATGTGCCGACTTATCTGGCCAACTGGAGTTAACGGAATTTTAAATGATTGAATTGAATTTTGCAATTGAGCTGTTAAATTCATATATTCAAGTCATGGAAAACTAAAGTACAAGATAGGACATGTCAAGTTATGAGTGACAATTACAAGTGACAAGTGACAAATGATAAGTGACAAGTGACAAGTGACAAGTTATGAGTGACAATTACAAGTGATAAGTGACAAGTGGCAAGTGACAAGTGACAAGTGAAAAATTATATGTGACAAGTGACAAGTTATGAGTGACGATTACAAGTGATAAGTGACAAGTGACAAGTGAAAAAGGATAAGTGACAAGTGACAAGTGACAAGTGGCAAGTGACAAGTGAAAAAGGATAAGTGACAAGTGACAAGTTATGAGTGACAATTACAAGTGACAAGTGACAAGTGACAAATGATAAGTGACAAGTGACAAATGATAAATGACAAGTGACAAGTTATGAGTGAAAATTAAAAGTGACAAGTGATAAGTGACAAGTGACATTCACAAGTGAAACGTGATAAGTTGCAAGAAACATGTGGCAAGTGATAAGTTACAAATCATAAGTGACAAGTGACAAGTGACATTCACAAGTGAAACGTGATAAGTTGCAAGAAACATGTGGCAAGTGATAAGTTACAAATCATAAGTGACAAGTGACAAGTGACATTCACAAGTGAAACGTGATAAGTTGCAAGAAACATGTGGCAAGTGATAAGTTACAAATCATAAGTGACAAGTGACAGTAGAAAGGCTTTGAACAGTAGGAAAACACTGCGCGTCGTTATTATATAATTAGAAATCGTAAGAAGTAGGAAACCCTGCTGAATCCTGTGAATTGGTAATTCAAAGGAAAGTTTGACAAGAGCAGAAGCCACTTGCTATATCGCTACTGTATCTTGCAACTGATAAAAAGCTTCCATGAAAAATTGCAGCATCTCTCTGCATAAACAAACTGTCGATGGGTCTACTAGGCATATATGACCGCATAAATTATACAGACAAATTGCAATAACTTCTTTGCACTTGCCAGCACCGGGGATATGTGAAAGAGATGCTCGACAAAGGAAAGAAAATTACTTTCCAAAAATGGCGAACAGCCCCTAGGAATAATCCTGGTGAGTCTTGCCAAAGCAGACTTCGAAATTTGAACTCGAAAAGGTGGATTCGTTAAGGGATTCATCAGGAGCAGCCGGCTTAGGTAAACACTCAGGAGGCGGGATGCAGGGATTTTGTGTGAGATAAATTGACGGGAAAACACGGCAGGAACGAATCGGTTTGGGTGAGGAGAGGTAAAAATTTAAAGATTATAAGTGAGTGAGAGGGAGGGAGAGAAGGAGAGGAAGATAGGGAGAGAAGGAGACATGAAGATACAGAGAGAGGAGATGGAAACAGGGTGAGAGGGAGACAGGGAGAGGGGGAGGGAGGGAGGGAGGGAGGGGAGACGGAGAGAGGGAGGGGAGAACAGGGAGAGAGGGAGGGGAGAACAGGGAGAGAGGGAGGGGAGAACAGGGAGAGAGGGAGGGGAGAACAGGGAGAGAGGAGACAAGGAGAGAGGAGACAGGGAGAGAGGGAGACAGGGAGAGAGGGAGACAGGAAGAGAGGGAGGGGAGAACAGGGAGAGAGGGAGAGAGGGAGAGAGGGAGAGAGGGAGAGAGGGAGAGAGGGAGACAGGAAGAGAGGGAGACAGGGAGACAGGGAGAGAGGGAGACAGGGAGAGAGGGAGAGAGGGAGAGAGGGAGAGAGGGAGAGAGGGAGACAGGAAGAGAGGGAGACAGGGAGAGAGGGAGAGAGGGAGAGAGGGAGACAGGGAGACAGGGAGACAGGAAGAGAGGGAGACAGGGAGAGAGGGAGACGGGGAGAGAGGGAGACAGGGAGAGAGGGAGACAGGGAGACAGGGAGAGATGGGAGAGAGGGAGAGAGGGAGACAGGAAGAGAGGGAGACAGGGAGACAGGGAGAGGTGGGAGAGAGGGAGAGAGGGAGAGAGGGAGACAGGAAGAGAGGGAGACAGGAAGAGAGGGAGACAGGAAGAGAGGGAGACAGGAAGAGAGGGAGACAGGAAGAGAGGGAGACAGGGAGAGAGGGAGACAGGAAGAGAGGGAGACAGGGAGACAGGGAGAGAGGGAGGGGAGCTATAAGAAGGAGAGGTAGTCATAAATGCAAAGAGAGTGTGGAAAACAGAGGGGAGTAGCCAAATAGAGCCTTGGCTTTACTAGCCAAATAGAATAACTTGGCTTGAAGCGTACAGGTCGGCAAAACAGCAATATGATTATGAATGACCAAAAAACTTAAGCAGACTCATACAGAACGCCTGCACACAGGACAGTTTGCTAATTAAATTACTGACTACAAGCCAAGTTCCTTCTAGCGACTTAGCTATACTGAACATAATAGTGGAATAGTAATCATACATCAACTGAAGCGAATGACGCCGTTCCACAGTTTCACACCTTTCATAGCCATAAAAATATGAAACCTTACAGAGCGTCGAGATTTACGATGGTAGGAACAGCGGAATTTTTATTGGGCTTCCATTTTCGGCTTTTTAAATAAAATACTGCTAGCTGGTAGAGTGCGAGGCGCTAAAGAAATTCACGAGCTCTACTGAGCACCTGGAGCAAAATGAAATGGCGCCCCTCTCAAATAAAATGGCGATCCCTCTTAAATGAAATGGCGCCCCTCTTAAATGAAATGGCGCCCCTCTTAAATGAAATGGCGTCCCTCTTAAATGAAATGGCGCCCCTCTTAAATGAAATGGCGCCCCTCTTAAATGAGATGGCGCCCCTCTTAAATGAAATGGCGCCCCTCTTAAATGAAATGGCGCCCCTCTTAAATGAAATGGCGCCCCTCTTAAATGAAATGGCGTCCCTCTTAAATGAAATGGCGCCCCTCTTAAATGAAATGGCGCCCCTCTTAAATGAGATGGCGCCCCTCTCAAATAAAATGGCGACCCCTCTTAAATGAAATGGCGCCCCTCTTAAATGAAATGGCGCCCCTCTTAAATGAAATGGCGCCCCTCTTAAATGAGATGGCGCCCCTCTCAAATAAAATGGCGACCCCTCTTAAATGAAATGGCGCCCCTCTTAAATGAAATGGCGCCACCTCTCAAATAAAATTGCGCCCCTCTCAAATGAAATGGCGCCCCAAAATGAAATGGCGCCTCCACAAATGAAATGGCGCCCCAAAATGAAATGGCGCCCCAAAATGAAATGGCGCCCCAAAATGAAATGGCGCCTCCAGAAATGAAATGGCGCCCCAAAATGAAATGGCGCCTCCGCAAATGAAATGAAGCCCAGTTAAATGAAAGGGTGCCCAATTAAATCAAAAAGCGCCCAATGTAATGAAAGGGTGCCCAATTTAATGAAATGGCGCCAAATTTAATGAAATGGCGCCAAATTTAATGAAATGGCATCCAGGTTAAAAAAGGGCGCCCAATGTAATGAAATGGCGCCCAATTTAATGAAATGGCGCCTAAGTTAAAAAAAGGGCGCCCAATTTAATGAAATGGAGCCCAATTTTAAAAAAGGGCGCCCAATTAAATGAAAGGGCGCCCAATTAAATGAAAGGGCGCCCAATTAAAAAAAGGGCGCCCAATTTAATGAAAGAGCACCTCTACGCCACTAGGCTCAGAGTAGGCACAGTTGCCAAGTTCAAGGCGAGTCAGTTGATAGAATAAATTCCGCTTTCATTAATGCCTAGAAGCCTTAGCTAGTGAATTTTGATGAGTGAATGACGTGAGTAGAATGCGAGAGCAACGCTGACTTTTGAGCTGACTAAATTGACGTGTGTTGAAGGCGCCATATGCCCTGAGTAAATACTGCAGCATAAACTCTACGATTCTCACTAAATAAAGAGAATGATGGCAAAGGTCTCAAAGGCAGCGAGGAAGAATCGCAAGTGAAATTTGTTGCAATATAATCTAGTAGAGCTTTGGTTTATCAGTAGCGAGGCTGACAGCCAATGTGGTCGAATGTTTTCTCTGTCATAATTTTGTAACAGTTTTCTTGCATCTGGACAGCCAAACCTTTAGGGCTGGTAAAAGTCGAAGTCAAAGGCAAATTATTAAAGAACAGCCGCCAAATCTACTCTATAAGGGCGCCGAATGTAGGCTATAAGAGAGCCAAATCTACTCTATAGGGGCACCAAATCTACTCTACCGGTATAAGGGCACCAAATCTACTCTATAAGTGTCGGATTTCCATCCTCCAATTATTTGTACTTTCTGTTTTGCAATTCAGCCTTGTAATTTTCAGTTAGCCGACTCCCTTCGTCTACCATGCTCTTCCCCACAGACAATCTCAGTCGTTAATTCACCATAGATTATACAACTAACCTGTTCATTCTGTTAGTATAAATACAAGTTAAAATCGCGGCTTAAGCCCTTCACCTCCTTCCTTTCTGCACCACTAATCACATATTGTTAATTGTTAGTTTATTGTCTATTCGACAATAAGGGTGCCAAATCTACTCTATAAGGGTGCCAAATCTAAAATCTACTCTATAAGGGCACCAAATCTTAAATCTACTCTATAAGGGCACCAAATCTACTCTATAAGGGTGCCGAATCTTAAATCTGCTCTATAAGGGCGCTAAATCTACTCTATAAGGGTGCCAAATCTAAAATCTACTCTATAAGGGCACCAAATCTTAAATCTACTCTATAAGGGCACCAAATCTACTCTATAAGGGTGCCGAATCTTAAATCTGCTCTATAAGGGCGCTAAATCTACTCTATAAGGGCGACTAATCTAGGCTATGAGAGCGCCAAAATCTAATCTATGAGGGCGACAAATCTCCTCTATAGATCTAGTTATATCAATCACCACATCTAATCATTCCAATCGCCGCATCTAGAATCATTCCAATCGTCAAATCTACTCATTCCAATCGCCAAATCTAATCATTCCAATCGCCAAATCTAATCATTCCAATCGCCAAATCTAATCATTCCAATCGCCAAATCTAATCATTCCAATCGCCAAATCTAATCATTCCAATTGCCAAATCTAATCATTCCAATCGCCAAATCTAATCATTCCAATCGTCAAATCTAATCGTTTCAATCGCCACATCTAGTCATTCTAGGCGCCAAATCTAATCCATTCTAGGCAAATTTTACGAACTTCTTAAGCCTGAGTTGCTATACTGCTAATTACAGGAGCTTAAATAATTTATCAGACGCACTAATAACCACTGCTCGACTAGATTTGGCTTAAGCAAACTTCTTTGAGGCTACAGGGAACAGTTTTGATGTCGCTAGTTCAGTTGGCCAACTTTAGGAAGCTGAGCGAAGCCAAGCTGGCCTCATCTGAGCTGAAAAAATATTTATTTATGATTTATTAATTACGGCCTTATCGCAGTTCAATACGTCACGCTCAAGTCAATCGAAGGTTTGGAACTGCTGCTCAAGTTCTTCTTTGAGGAATAAAAGATGACAGCGCATTTCTAGGGTCAATTTACTGCTCATCTACTCAAATTAGCTCATACTCTACTCAAATTAGCTCTTACTCTACTCAAATTAGCTCTTACTCTACTCAAATTAGCTCATACTCTACTCAAATTAGCTCTTACTCTACTCAAATTAGCTCTTACTCTACTCAAATTAGCTCATACTCTACTCAAATTAGCTCATACTCTACTCAAATTAGCTCATACTCTACTCAAATTAGCTCTTACTCTACTCAAATTAGCTCATACTCTACTCAAATTAGCTCATACTCTACTCAAATTAGCTCTTACTCTACTCAAATTAGCTCTTACTCTATTCAAATTAGCTCTTACTCTACTCAAATTAGCTCTTACTCTACTCAAATTAGCTCTTACTCTACTCAAATTAGCTCATACTCTACTCAAATTAGCTCATACTCTACTCAAATTAGCTCATACTCTACTCAAATTAGCTCTTACTCTACTCAAATTAGCTCATACTCTACTCAAATTAGCTCATACTCTACTCAAATTAGCTCTTACTCTACTCAAATTAGCTCTTACTCTATTCAAATTAGCTCTTACTCTACTCAAATTAGCTCATACTCTACTCAAATTAGCTCTTACTCTACTCAAATTAGCTCTTACTTTACTCAAATTAGCTCTTACTCTATTCAAATTAGCTCTTACTCTACTCAAATTAGCTCTTACTCTACTCAAATTAGCTCTTACTCTATTCAAATTAGCTCTTACTCTACTCAAATTAGCTCATACTCTACTCAAAATGACACTATTCTACTGAATTCAACTCCAACCTACCCCAAATTAGTTTCTTTTTGACCCAAATTTGACTTTTAAAGTATTTAAAACTCACTAAATGCTCAATTAACTCAGTAAAGCGTAAGATTAACATATCTATTAAATGTGACTCGTAAGATTGCACCAATGATATGCATGCAGTTTATTAACTATATTGACTCATATGGTTTGTCAATAGTAAAAAATGCTAACTAAAAAGAAGATATTACAATTATCATCAATCAATCAATCTGACAGGCAGCCAGCAGATTTTCTCTATCAATTTCCTAATTTCCTCTAAGAAGAGATTGGGAAAACCGAAATTTCAATCACGAATTCGACTAAATAGCGAAGTAGCCGCCCTATAAAAAGATGTGCAAGTTAACTCTATTAGGTGCTCAACTTATCTCCGAAGCTTCATCAGAATCTAATCCAGGAGCTCTAAATCTACCTCAAAAGCTTCAAATCTACCACAGAAGCTTCAAATCTACCACAGAAGCTTCAAATCTACCACAGAAGCTTCAAATCTACCATAGAAGCTTCAAATCTACCATAGAAGCTTCAAATCTACCATAGAAGCTTCAAATCTACCATAGAAGCTTCAAATCTACCATAGAAGCTTCAAATCTACCATAGAAGCTTCAAATCTACCATAGAAGTTTCAAACCTACAATAGACGCTTTAAATATACCGTCGAAGCTTCAAATCTACCCACTGAAGATTCAAATCTACCACTGAAGATTCAAATCTACCGTCGAAGCTTCAAATCTACCCACTGAAGATTCAAATCTACCACTGAAGATTCAAATCTACCACTGAAGATTCAAATCTACCACTGAAGATTCAAATCTACCACTGAAGATTCAAATCTACCACTGAAGATTCAAATCTACCACTGAAGATTCAAATCTACCACTGAAGATTCAAATCTACCACTGAAGATTCAAATCTACCACTGAAGATTCAAATCTACCACTTGAAGATTCAAATCTACCACTGAAGATTCAAATCTACCACTGAAGATTCAAATCTACCACTGAAGATTCAAATCTACCACTGAAGATTCAAATCTACCACTGAAGATTCAAATCTACCACTGAAGATTCAAATCTACCACTGAAGATTCAAATCTACCACTTGAAGATTCAAATCTACCAATGAAGATTCAAATCTACCAATGAAGATTCAAATCTATCACAGATGCTATAAATCTACCATAAAAGCTTCTCATCTGCCACAGAAGATTTAAATTTACTGCAGAAGCTTCTAATATACCATAGAATATTCAAATCTACCACAGAAGCTTCAAATCTGGCACAGAAGCTTCAAATCTACCGTATAAGCTGCAAAACTACCATAGAAGCTTCAAATCTACCACAGAAGCTTCAAATCTGGCACAGAAGCTTCAAATCTACCGTATAAGCTGCAAAACTACCATAGAAGCTTCAAATCTACCACAGAAGCTTCAAATCTACCACAGAAGCTTCAAATCTACCACCGAAGATCCAAATCTACCACAGAAGCTCCACACACTATAAGCTACTGACTTAACAAAGCTAGTAAATCACCAAAACGACCTTCTCTTACCCTCGGTCAAAGAAAGCGTTTGTAGCAGTCGTTGCTGCTGTTCGAAATCCCGGCCGACTGTTGTAGGACAAATCAGATTCGAATTTTTTTCGCTGTCGGGTGTCCTCGGATTGCCAGTGCCTGTGAGACTGCTGCTGCTGCTGCTGCTTCAGTGGCTGATTATAATCACTGGTGTAATCGCTATCATCGCTTGGACATCTTGACGAAGTATTGACAGCTCGAGGCGTCAAGGAGGTGCGCTGATGGACAATTTATGGGAATAAGGAAATTTATGGAAAATTTAATTTCATTAATAGTTAGTCTAATCCAGTGGCGCTCCATATTCATGGCTCTAAAAGTACAAGCAAGGAGCCTAATGGCATTGCCTAATATAATATTTCAAATAATGCTTTTTATTGTAATCTGCCTAATACAAATTCCTAATAGGATCTGCCTAATAGAGATTTCTAATATAATCAACCTAATAGAGATTCCTAATAGAATCTACCTAATAATGATTTCTAATAGAATCCACCTAATTAAGATTCCTAATATAATCAACCTGATAGAGATTCCTAATAGAATCTACCTAATAAAGATTTCTAATAGAAACTGCCTAATAGAGATTTCTAATATAATCAACCTAATAGAGATTCCTAATAGAATCTACCTAATAATGATTTCTAATAGAATCCACCTAATTAAGATTCCTAATATAATCAACCTAATAGAGATTCCTAATAGAATCGACCTAATAGAGATTCCTAATAGAATCTACCTAATTGAGATTTCTAATAGAATCTACCTAATAAAGATTCCTAATAGAATCCACCTAATAGAGATTTCTCATATAATCAACCTAATAGAGATTCCTAATAGAATCTACCTGATTGAGATTCCTAATAGAATCTACCTAATAAAGATTTCTAATATAATCAACCTAATAGAGATTCCTAATAGAATCTACCTGATTGAGATTCCTAATAGAATCTACCTAATAAAGATTCCTAATAGAATCTACCTAATTGAGATTCCTAATGGAATGTACGTAATTGATATTTCTAATAGAAACTACCTAATAAAGATTCCTAATAGAATTTATCTAACTGATCTTCCTAATACTTCGCAGAATCCATCTAATAAAGATCTTTACCCAATAGTCTTCCTATAATAAAGTCTCCCTAATGGACTAATGGAAATTCCTAATGACGCCAATCCCTAAAGGCACTGTGGAGCAATATACAGAAATGAGCCCTGCAATATTCCCAATACTAAAGCTATAAAAACTATTGGTCTCAAAAGCAGACAAGAATCTGACAGATCGCAGCTAGAAATATTTAGCCCCAATTTGGGCCAGTGTTTATTAATAATAAAGACAAGGAAATATGGTCAACTGTAAACATAGTAAAATAGCTTAGTAAGAAAACACGTCAGATTTTTAGCTAACTTCTTCTAACCACTTCGTGCTTTGGCGTGGATTCTTTAAAAAATAATAATTTCCTAAACAGCCAGCCTTTAATCCCACTTCAAAGGAGTAAAAAATATTTCCTTCAGCTATACATTGATTTTTCACAAATCCTGAAATTTACTAATCCAGCACAGTCTTCCAGGGTCCTTGCTTAGCCTCAACACAGGCCCCATCAAAGCCAGAAGTTTTAAGTAAAAGCAGCTTTAAAAAAGTCGAGTCACCTCTTCTTCCAGTGCGTTTGTCCGGAGCTGACTTATTCGCAGGCGTTTCACTTCAGCCTGGCCGTCCTGGGGTTCTGTGGAATTATGCGAATTAAATAACTCTTAATTAAAACCTCTCCGCTCTCCCATCAGTTCTTGAATCCACCTCTCCGCTCTCCCATCAGTTCTTGAATCCACCTCTCCGCTCTCTCCCATCAGTTCTTCAATCCACCTCTCCGCTCTCTCCCATCAGTTCTTCAATCCACCTCTCCGCTCTCTCCCATCAGTTCTTGAATCCACCTCTCCGCTCTCTCCCATCAGTTCTTCAATCCACCTCTCCGCTCTCTCCATCAGTTCTTCAATCCACCTCTCCGCTCTCTCCCATCAGTCCTTAAGTCCACCTCTCCGCTCTCTCCCATCAGTTCTTGAATCCACCTCTCCGCTCTCTCCCATCAGTTCTTCAATCCACCTCTCCGCTCTCTCCCATCAGTCCTTAAGTCCACCTCTCCGCTCTCTCCCATCAGTTCTTGAATCCACCTCTCCGCTCTCTCCCATCAGTTCTTCAATCCACCTCTCCGCTCTCTCCCATCAGTTCTTGAATCCACCTCTCCGCTCTCTCCCATCAGTTCTTCAATCCACCTCTCCGCTCTCTCCCATCAGTTCTTGAATCCACCTCTCCGCTCTCTCCCATCAGTTCTTCAATCCACCTCTCCGCTCTCTCCCATCAGTTCTTGAATCCACCTCTCCGCTCTCTCCCATCAGTTCTTCAATCCACCTCTCCGCTCTCTCCCATCAGTCCTTAAGTCCACCTCTCCGCTCTCTCCCATCAGTTCTTGAATCCACCTCTCCGCTCTCTCCCAGCAGTTCTTGAATCCACCTCTCCGCTCTCTCCCAGCAGTTCTTGAATCCACCTCTCCGCTCTCTCCCATCAGTTCTTCAATCCACCTCTCCGCTCTCTCCCATCAGTCCTTAAGTCCACCTCTCCGCTCTCTCCCATCAGTTCTTGAATCCACCTCTCCGCTCTCTCCCAGCAGTTCTTGAATCCACCTCTCCGCTCTCTCCCATCAGTTCTTCAATCCACCTCTCCGCTCTCTCCCATCAGTTCTTGAATCCACCTCTCCGCTCTCTCCCAGCAGTTCTTGAATCCACCTCTCCGCTCTCTCCCAGCAGTTCTTGAATCCACCTCTCCGCTCTCTCCCAGCAGTTCTTGAATCCACCTCTCCGCTCTCTCCCATCAGTTCTTGAATCCACCTCTCCGCTCTCTCCCAGCAGTTCTTGAATCCACCTCTCCGCTCTCTCCCAGCAGTTCTTGAATCCACCTCTCCGCTCTCTCCCATCAGTTCTTGAATCCACCTCTCCGCTCTCTCCCAGCAGTTCTTGAATCCACCTCTCCGCTCTCTCCCAGCAGTTCTTGAATCCACCTCTCCGCTCTCTCCCATCAGTTCTTGAATCCACCTCTCCGCTCTCTCCCATCAGTTCTTGAATCCACCTCTCCGCTCTCTCCCATCAGTTCTTGAATCCACCTCTCCGCTCTCTCCCATCAGTTCTTAAGTCCACCTCTCCGCTCTCCACCCTCAGCTCTTATCCTCAGGCGCCACCACGCCAACTTACCAACACTGTGTAACCGCCGGATTTCCAGCTGCAATCGATGGTTGGTAGACCCAGCGCTGCCCAGCACCTGACCGCCTCTGCTGACAAACTGGCTGTCCAGCTTTATCCAGCGACTGTGACTTTCCTGCCAAATTGTTGTAGTGGCGTTAGGTTTAATAAGAACTGATCATTCCTGTACAGTTAGTATCATTCCTGTTCAGTTAGTAGTATTCCTGTACAGTTAGTAGTATTCCTGTACAGTTAGTATCATTCCTGTACAGTTAGTATCATTCCTGTACAGTTAGTATCATTCCTGTACAGTTAGTATCATTCCTGTACAGTTGGCATCATTCATGTACAGTTAGTATCATTCATGTACAGTTAGTATCATTTATGTACAGTTAGTATCATTCCTGTACAGTTGCTATCATTCCTGTACAGTTAGTATCATTCATGTACAGTTAGTATCATTCATGTACAGTTAGTATCATTTATGTACAGTTAGTATCATTCCTGTACAGTTGCTATCATTCCTGTACAGTTAGTATCATTCATGTACAGTTAGTATCATTTCTGTACAGTTGCTATCATTCCTGTACAGTTAGTATCATTCATGTACAGTTAGTATCATTCCTGTACAGTTAGTATCATTCCTGTACAGTTAGTATCATTCCTGTACAGTTGCTATTATTCCTGTACAGTTAGTATCATTCCTGTACAGTTAGTATCATTCATGTACAGTTAGTATCATTCCTGTACAGTTAGTATCATTCCTGTACAGTTAGTATCATTCCTGTACAGTTGCTATCATTCCTGTACAGTTAGTATCATTCATGTACAGTTAGTATCATTCCTGTACAGTTAGTATCATTTCTGTACAGTTAGTATCATTTCTGTACAGTTAGTATCATTCCTGTACAGTTAGTATCATTCATGTACAGTTAGTATCATTCCTGTACAGTTAGTATCATTCATGTACAGTTAGTATCATTCCTGTACAGTTAGTATCATTGCTGTACAGTTAGTATCATTCCTGTACAGTTAGTATCATTCCTGTACAGTTAGTATCATTCCTGTACAGTTAGTATCATTCCTGTACAGTTAGTATCATTCCTGTACAGTTAGTATCATTCCTGTACAGTTAGTATCATTCCTGTACAGTTAGTATCATTCCTGTACAGTTGGCATCATTCCTGTACAGTTGGCATCATTCCTGTACAATAAGCATAGTTCCTCTGTACACTAGCACCATATACTGCGTCTGCCTCTCATACAGTATGGCGCCAATTTGTCAGTAAAAATTGAGTTCATCCTTCATTTTCATCATTCAGCTCAAATAAAATCTAGAAGTGATCAGTGGAACTGTGAGACGCTCTCATCTTTGATCCGGAAAAGTTCTTATCTGACATAGGCAGACCCAAGCCCAGATCTCTTTCGGTTCAGTTGATGATGGCAAATGGATGATGCTAAACCAACCAACCGCGAACCTTTCGAAGCCCGGATCACCCTATCCTTGCCCTCGAAATAAATTTGAAGGCTCACAAGATAAGCTGACTGACGAGGCTGAAGGAAAAGTGAATATTCTTGAACAGCAGATAAGGATAGGATGAAATTCACCAACTGAACCGATTGAACCCTTTTGCAATCATTTTAGCTAATCTGTCACCCCGACACGAGCCGCTGTTAGTGGCTTCTGCTAGCTAAGTAAACCCGATATTTGTACTTTTAACTGTAGCCCCTAACACTGCGCCATCATACGGATATGTTGCACGTATAACAGTGTGGCCTTCAATAATTCCTTAAGAGGATAATTAGATTTTAATTTGATGACGGTAGATTATGAAGGTTCAGCATAGTGAATTATTATTTCATTAAATTTAGCGCTATTTCTCTCAAGTTGGCGCCATTTCTGTCCCGTTGGCGCCATTTTTACCAATTTGGCGCCATTTCTGTTAGTTTGGCATCATTTCTATTCAGTTGGCGCCATTTCCATTTCTGTCAAGTTGGCGCCATTTATTTCTGTTAGTTTGGCGTCATTTCTGTTTAGTTGGCGCCAGTTCTATTAAGTTGGTGCCATTTCTGTCAAGTTGGCGCCAGTTTAGACAAGTTGGCGCCGTTTTTGTCCAGCTGGCGCCATTTTTGTCCAGTTAGCGCCCTTTGTACAGTTGGCGCCATTTCTGTCAAGTTGACGCCACTTCTGTCCATTTGGCGCCATTTCTGTCCAGTTGACGCCACTTCTGTCAAGTTAGCGCCAATTCTGTTAGTTTGGCGTCATTTCTACTCAGTTGGCGCCATTTCTGTCCATTTGGCGCCATTTCTGTCCATTTGGCGCCATTTCTGTCCAGTTGGCGACAGTTCTGTAAATTTGGCGCCATTTCTGTCAGGTTGGCGCCATTTCTGTCCAGTTCGCGCCATTTCTGTCCAGTTCGCGCCATTTCTGTCCAGTTGGCGCCAGCTCTGTAAATTAGGCACCATTTCTGTTAAGTTGGCGTCATTTTTGTTCAGTTGGCGCCATTTCTGTTCAGTTGGAGCCATTTCTGTCACTTTGGCGCCATTTCTGTTAAGTTGGCGTCATTTTTGTTCAGTTGGCCCCATTTCTGTCCAGTTGGAGCCATTTCTGTCACTTTGGCGCCATTTCTGTTAAGTTGGCGTCATTTTTGTTCAGTTGGCCCCATTTCTGTCCAGTTGGAGCCATTTCTGTCACTTTGGCGCCATTTCTGTTAAGTTGGCGTCATTTTTGTTCAGTTGGCCCCATTTCTGTCCAGTTGGAGCCATTTCTGTCACTTTGGCGCCATTTCTGTCCAGTTGACGCCACTTCTGTCAAGCTAGCGCTATTTCTGTTAGTTTGGCGTCATTTCTATTCAGTTGGCGCCATTTCCATTTTTGTCAAGTTGGCGCCATTTCTGTCAAGTTGGCGCCATTTTTAATATTTTGGCGCCATTTCTGTCTAATTGGCGTCATTTCTGTTTGTTTGGCGTCATTTCTGTTCATTTGGCGCCAGTTCTATTAAGTTGGCGCCATTTCTGTCAAGTTGGCACAATTTTTAATATTTTGGCGCCATTTCTGTCTAATTGGCGTCATTTCTGTTAGTTTGGCGCCATTTCCATTTTTTCAAGTTGGCGCCATTTCTGTCAAGTTGGCGCCATTTTTAATATTTTAACGCCGTTTCTGTCTAATTGGCGTCATTTCTGTTTGTTTGGCGTCATTTCTGTTCAGTTGGCGCCAGTTCTATTAAGTTGGCGCCATTTCTGTCAAGTTGACACCATTTTTAATATTTTGGCGCCATTTCTGTCTAATTGGCGTCATTTCTGTTTGTTTGGCGTCATTTCTGTTCAGTTGGCGCCAGTTCTATTAAGTTGGCGCCATTTCTGTCAAGTTGACACCATTTTTAATATTTTGGCGCCATTTCTGTCTAATTGGCGTCATTTCTGTTTGTTTGGCGTCATTTCTGTTCAGTTGGCGCCAGTTCTATTAAGTTGGCGCCATTTCTGCCAAGTTGGCGCCAGTTCAATTGGATTGGATCTAAGCACAACAACCCTACAGCCAAACACTCAGTTACCTTGGTCAGGTCTAAGCCCATTCGGTTGTCAAGCGGTATCCAAGCGCAGCCGATCATCCGATCCCAGAAGGCACCGCGGCACCACAGCTCAACCTCTAGTCCGCCGCCGTCATGGTTCGACTCTGAGCGTCCAACCGGAGCCCTGCTGTAAAAGACAGTTGAAGAATTATAGGCGCAGGTTTAATTAGCGGCGCTCAAGCATTCGGATTTTTTGTCACGAGAGAAGCAAGCAATCCGGCCTCTCTCTGTGCTTGTGTCTCTCTAACCCGAGTCGAGTGTAATTCGAGTTCAACTACAGAGCTCTCAGACTGCTGGTATATCCGACTGCACGCGAGCACGCGAAGACCTCCTTCCCCTCCCCATTCCACTGACTATGTGTGTTCATTTCTAGCCGGCCAACGAGAGGAGAGTAGGTGTCGGATAACTAAAAAAATCGGGATTCGATACCAGCATTTGGCGTTCGACTTGGGGAAAAACAGCACAGCCCGATGAAAATGAGAAGCGCCGGGTGAAATTATTTATTTCTGAAGTCAAGCAAGCAATGAAGAGTTTCTGATTGCGATGCGGGATTGATCGGAAACAGAAATGAAAATATGTTGTGAAAATTAAGGAAAAACTGGGTGAGAAGAGGCACTCCTACTAAGGAGAGAGAGGGAGAAAGGAAGAGAAGACGGGAGAGGGAGAGGGAGAGGAAGAGAGAGGAAGTGGGAGAGCGAGAGCGAGAGGGAGACGGGAGACGGGAGTGGGAGAGAGGGGAGAGGGAGAGGGAGAGGGAAAGGGAAAGAGGGAGAGGAAGTGGGAGAGCGAGAGCGAGAGCGAGAGCGAGAGGGAGAGGGAGACGGGAGTGGGAGAGAGTGAGAAGGCGAACAGAACCCGAGTACAATCTTCACCAAAGCCTGTCTAAAGCTACATTCAAAGCGAACAATTTACTTTACTATTGAAGAAGCAGCGCCAGCTACTAGAGAAACATCTGCTCAGGAAAGTCAATTAAAAATGAATTCTTAAAAAATACAATTTTTTTTGTCGGAGAGCGCCGTCATGAGCGCGGGTGCATGGAAATTGTAGAGCAAAGAGATTTTTGAGCAGCTGCGGATAATATTGAATAGGAAGCTGTCGGCAGCTCTGGGCTAAAACAGTGCTTTGAAATTTCCTTCCCAACTCGGCAAGCCATGCATACTGACAAGCAAATAAAAAACAGTCAATGAATTCAGCTTCAGTTTAGCATGAAATTTTTGCATGAGAGTAAGGCAGACTGAGACTGACAGATAAATCGGGTGCAATCCCAAGCGTCAAGACTCTGTACTATAATAATAAAAGTATAAACTCGTAAACTATGTTCGGTCAAAAAACCTCTTGTAAAAAGTTTATCGCCCACGAGACTAGCCGATAAATTTCTAACCCGATTTCGGCTGGCGATGCTGCTGCCGTGTCTGGCATTGATAATTAAACTGAGCTTTGAGGCTTCAATGCAGATTTTATCTTAAGGCTAAGATTGCCTTCTCAAAATTGTGGTCTGAAAGATTTACGTGCGAGTAAGTTAGGGTGAGATACTGCAGATGAACAGAGACTCACAGGGTGAGATATGGCAGATGAAAATGAGACTCTCAGGGTGAGATACTGCAGATGAAATGTGAGACTCACAGGGTGAGATACTGCTGATGAAATGTGAAACTCACAGGGTGAGATACTACAGATGAACTGTGAGACTCACAGAGTGAGATACTGCAGATGAAATGTGAGACTCACAGGGTGAGATACTGCAGATGAACTGTGAGACTCTCAGGGTGAGATACGCAGATGAAATGTGAGACTCTCAGGGTGAGATACGCAGATGAAATGTGACACTCACAGGGTGAGATACTACAGATGAACTGTGAGACTCACAGGGTGAGATACTGCAGATTAAATGTGAGACTCTCAGGGTGATATACTGCAAATTGAATTTAAGCCTCACAGGGTGAGATACTACAGATGAACTGAGACTCACAGGGTGAGATATGGCAGATGAAAATGAGACTCTCAGGGTGAGATACTGCAGATGAAATGTGAGACTCACAGGGTGAGATACTGCTGATGAAATGTGAAACTCACAGGGTGAGATACTACAGATGAACTGTGAGACTCACAGAGTGAGATACTGCAGATGAAATGTGAGACTCACAGGGTGAGATACTGCAGATGAACTGTGAGACTCTCAGGGTGAGATACGCAGATGAAATGTGAGACTCTCAGGGTGAGATACGCAGATGAAATGTGACACTCACAGGGTGAGATACTACAGATGAACTGTGAGACTCACAGGGTGAGATACTGCAGATTAAATGTGAGACTCTCAGGGTGATATACTGCAAATTGAATTTAAGCCTCACAGGGTGAGATACTACAGATGAACTGAGACTCACAGGGTGAGATATGGCAGATGAAATGTGAGACTCACAGAGTGAGATACTGCAGATGAAATGTGAGACTCTCAGGGTGAGATACTGCAGATGAAATGTGAGACTCACAGGGTGAGATACTGCAGATG
>NIVC01003700.1:32500-82045 GCA_002269645.1 Macrostomum lignano
AGAGAGGGGGGAGGGGGAAGAGAGAACTACCGAGTATGGGATTTGGCTACTCATCCCCTGCCCGCCATCCACCCCATCAAAGCAGAGTTTGCCAGTCCTAGCATAGCTACCTCCTTTAATACTTACGGTACTTTTTCTTTCTGCAGAGTTCCAAAACCCGCCTCTCATTTCTAAGTTCCAAAAAATCTTCTGCTTTCCCCTTATGCCTGTCTGCCTGCCTGCCTACTCGTTCGGTTTGTTCTCCCGCTCGCAAGATAGAAACACACTGAGGGACTAAGTTTGCAACTATTGCTGGCCCCATGAAACTGGAACTGACAGAGTAACGAGTATAAAGCAGTCAAAATTCGTCGCAAACTTTTTCTGTAGTTGACAACATCCGCAACCTGCAGCTACCGTAGCTCCGCTTGAGTCTAGACTCGAGACAGATGAGCGACAGGAGCCAATTAATAAGTCGGAGAGAGAATAAGGCCGAGATTGGCTCGCTACCCGGTACTCCTTTCGAGAGGGATGGGATGCTTCATCTAAAGATAGGAGACGCATGCAGCTGGCAGGACCAGCGGGGATTAAGAGGGGAAGCGTGATGAGGCATCGGAGAAAGTAAGTTGGCAGTGCAGTCAGGCAGGTGCAGGTGGCTGCGGGCTGCTCAAGGCGCTCCCCCTGGGGGGAGGAGACAAGTGGGAATCGGGAGGATTCCGAGAAGGGACAAGTTTCGCAGAAGTTGAAGAGGAAGAATCTGTCAGGGCTTGAGCTGTACAAATCCCCAGACTTGGGCAATCAGTCAGGCAATGATAGAGTCGATGACTGTGGAGCCCTCTCAACTATCCAAAGCCAAACTATTACGCGAGGGGTCACCTGAGTACACAATTAGCCTAGGATAGAAAAGTGCAAGTCTCACAAGATGAAGTCTTGCTCCCAAGTAGGCGCCAGGCCGCGCACTGTAGTCGTGGTGGATTTGGCGCCTAGCAACCGAACTACAACATAAGCGCTGGCATTATGCTGCCCCAGGGACTGATGCTACTGTAGTTGCTGCTGCTCGATCGCGGAAGCGGCAATGATGGCTCGACGGACTGAGAAAATGTTTAGTATTTATTTCTCTGTTTGAAATGGCACTTTGATTCATTGATTTTTTAAATAGTTAAGATTTTTCTACATGCTCAACAAACTTAAAACTTGCATGCTCATTGTCTTATTATATCGCATTTCTAATGCTTGAAATAAAAAAATAGTAATGGTAGTTAATAATTGAACTTCTCTTATATATATATATGAAGAACGAATTTTTTTTCTAAAAAGTTTTTACCTCTATTTTGAAAGCAAAATTTTACATGAAAAAACGTTTTGGTCTTACGAGTGTAACTAAACATTGCATTGTATATTGTATAAACTTTATTTCATTTCTTAAACAACTAAATTTGATCAAAAGAAATAATTAATATAAGATTAAATACAAATGAATATATTTAATTTTCAAATGAAGTAAGCAAATAATATATAGAAAATATAATCCTAATGGCTTTGGATTATATGTTGAGTGAACTCATTTTTAACTCAATTGAACTTAAGTTTTCTTAAATCTTGAATTAAAGTTTTTTAGAGCAATCGAGTCAATTTTTTGAATTCTTAAGCTAACTATTATTAAAAGAGCCGCTGTTGCCATTAAAATATGGAGACTCAGGAGAAACGGTTCTTAACTAAAACAATTGTTCACATTGACAGCTTTCATATCTTCTGAAAGTATTTACCTCAGTGGACACTGTATTAAATGTAAACTCTAATTTAGCTTAATACAAAGTGTGACGAAAATATCGAAAGTATTTCTCTGCTCCAGTAAAAATATCGTTTAGTTTGTATTATAATTCTAGCTCAATGAGAAAAGTAAAACAAGCAAAACTGTATTTGAACATATACCGGTATGGCTTACCACAAACGCATATCAGAGTCATGATGGAAGAAGCTTTGATACGCTGCACACCTCGTGCGCTTGAAGCATTTTGACTTATGTAGAGGTTTTTGGCATGTGTTGCGAGTTGAGTAAGGTAAGAAAAAATAGCAATTTTATGTTGCCCCAACTGGAGAAGCTATATAGCTCACAATTTAAAATTGTCCAGTGGCACACTTATCGTCTTAAGATATTTACATAGCTAATCTAATCAGACTTTTTTGCGTTATTTAATTTTAATTATCATAAAACTGCTGACAATTAACATTTTTTCACAAAAGAGATACATGAAATAACGACATGTTGTTTAATTTTACCACTAAAACTATTTCAAACCCGGAAAACAATTTTGCTTCATACCGATTATACTGGAATATTGATTTGGCTGAAATATTTTTTTAATCCACTCAGAACAACAGCTTGAATCAGTTTGGGAATTCATGGGGCTTGCATGCATTTTAGGTATCGTAAAATATGCGCGTCTTAATCCGATTTCCCCGAGAGAGAAACCAAGCGGAATTTCCTGTAAGAAAGAAACTATATATAAACTTGCTCTTTGTGCCAAATTAGCTAGCTCGTAGTTAGTAAGTTAGTTTATCCCAGAACGCAGGACCGATTCTAATAAAAAGTTTTTGGTCCTATCTATCTATTTATCTATCTATTAAAATACCTCTGCTATGCATATAGTTGGATGAATGCTAGTAGTGTCAATTCGGGGTAATAAATTGCTAATTTGCACGACTATTATAAGTTATGTTATTCGTAAATATCGTATAGTAAGTACCATGCATATTGGTTTTGCCTTCGTCTATTCTAACGCGCGAAAACATAAAAATCGAATTTAATTCATCATTTATATACATGTGCCATCATCAGCTCATATTAATTCCTAACTATACATATAACTACGACAGCTTTGTAATTTTGCATCATACTGTAAAATCAGAGCTGTAGAGATGCGTGCGCATTCTGGGATGAAGCGGAATTGACAAACGTTGCTGATTTATTCATATACTTCGTAGTCTCTTTTTTAACCAAGCTTACATGTAGAATTGTCTTGAAGAGAATCGGCAGCTCCGAATGTTGAAGGAGTGTTGAGAGCTTTAATCAAGTCAACTGAGCTGAAAGGTTAAATATTAAAAAAGCTAAAGCCACCATGGATTTTAGCTACCAAGTCTCTCGGCAAGTATAATTAATAAATCATGTCAAGAGATTTTCTGTCAACTTCTTCAAGGATTAATCCTTCTAGCTTCTCAAAATTAAGTAGCGCGGTCTGGTAGATGACGGTTACAACGGAGTAAAAATTAATTAAAATTTGAGTCGAATACTTTTACGACGCAAGCACAGCTACAGAATTCGTATGTATGCGCACTTAAGGCGTGTTTTTAGAAGAAAAAATCAATCAACAGAATAAGTGGTACTCGAACCAAAAACGAATTGATTAAGCCCAAAAAAATAAAAAGATCTGAAAGCCTTGCAGATTGACCATCTTTCACCAATCAGGGCCGCTTGGGGAGTTGCACCAGGTGCCCGCAGCCGTGCTGCAGTATTAATAATAATATTTTTATTAAAATTTGCCCAATGTTAAGAAGCTTTTGTGTTGGCAGGAGTGCCCCAGTCATTCAGACTGACTGAGATACCCCATGAGCCACATAGAGCAGGTTACAATTGCTCGTGTCTATTTCACGGAAAATGTAAAATGCCTAATGGGCTTAAGTGCCCATACTGATGAGAAATCAGTGCCCATAATGATGATACAAATGAGAAAAAAATATATAAATGAATGAATTAAATTCTACAGTTTTCATGTTTAATGAATTTAGCTTCAGGGCAAATGTACCAAAATAGAGTCTTAAAATGTGCCACACTCGCTCGTTAGGAAGAGGATTTCAAATCGGGCTCAGTCTGTATACGCAATTTATTTTCTATGAAATGAAAGCAAACCTAAACGATTATTTCTATATTTTCCTTTCAATAGGCTTATAAAAAATTCTAAGGTAATAATTGCTTCCCCAAAGATAAACATAGCCGCTTTAGAGGTAACTGATGCGAGGGGTCGATATTGTTCATTTATGCTGCGAAACGTCCTTTGAAAACAATTCAACTGCTGAATGACAGAATGCTGCTGGTCAGAAAATAGAAAGTATTCTAAACAATCACACTGCACTGACGTGTAGTCATGTGTAGTACTGTCGCACAGAGACTGACTGATGGGGAGGGGGATAGGGAGTGTCTCATGGGGAATGACTCATGGGGAATGACTCATGAGGAGTGTCTCATGGGGAGTGTCTTATGTGGAGTGTCTCATGGGGAGTGTCTCTCATGGCGAGTGTCTCTCCTAGGGAATGTTTCATGGGGAATGTCTCATGGGGAATGTCTCATGGGGAATGTCTCATGAGGAGTGTCTCATGGAGAGTGTCTTGTGTGGAGTGTCTCATGGGGAGTGTCTCGTGGGGAGTGTCTCTTAGGGAGTGTCTCTCATAGGGAATGTTTCATGAGGAGTGTCTCATGGGGAGTGTCTCGTGGGGAGTGTCTCTTAGGGAGTGTCTCTCATAGGGAATGTTTCATGAGGAGTGTCTCATGGGGAGTGTCTCATGGGGAGTGTCTCATGGGGAGTGTCTCATGGGGAGTGTCTCATGAGGAGTGTCTCATGGGGAGTGTCTCATGGGGAGTGTCTCATGGGGAGTGTCTCATGGGGAGTGACTTATGGGGAGTGACTCATGAGAAGTGACTCGGGGAGTGACTCATGGGGAGTAACTCATGGGGAGTGTCTCTCATGGGGAGTGTCTTATGGGGAGTGACTCATGGAAAGTGTCTCATGGGAGTGTCTTATGGGGAGTGACTCATGGGGAGTCACTCATGGGGAGTGTGTCTCATGGGGAGTGTCTCGTGGGGAGTGTCTCGTAGGGAGTGTCTCTCATAGGGAATGTTTCATGGGGAATGTCTCTCATAGGGAATGTTTCATGGGGAGTGTCTCATGGGGAGTGTCTCATTGGGAGTGACTTATGGGGAGTGACTCATGGGGAGTGACTCATGGGGAGTGTGTCTCATGGGGAGTGTCTCGTGGGGAGTGTCTCTTAGGGAGTGTCTCTTATAGGGAATGTTTCATGAGGAGTGTCTCATGGGGAGTGTCTCATGGGGAGTGTCTCATGGGGAGTGTCTCATGGGGAGTGACTCATGGGGAGTGACTCATGAGAAGTGACTCGGGGAGTGACTCATGGGGAGTAACTCATGGGGAGTGTCTCTCATGGGGAGTGTCTTATGGGGAGTGACTCATGGAAAGTGTCTCATGGGAGTGTCTTATGGGGAGTGACTCATGGGGAGTCACTCATGGGGAGTGTGTCTCATGGGGAGTGTCTCGTGGGGAGTGTCTCGTAGGGAGTGTCTCTCATAGGGAATGTTTCATGGGGAATGTCTCTCATAGGGAATGTTTCATGGGGAGTGTCTCATGGGGAGTGTCTCATTGGGAGTGACTTATGGGGAGTGACTCATGGGGAGTGACTCATGGGAGTGTGTCTCATGGGGAGTGTCTCGTGGGGAGTGTCTCTTAGGGAGTGTCTCTTATAGGGAATGTTTCATGAGGAGTGTCTCATGGGGAGTGTCTCATGGGGAGTGTCTCATGGGGAGTGTCTCATGGGGAGTGACTCATGGGGAGTGACTCATGAGAAGTGACTCGGGGAGTGACTCATGGGGAGTAACTCATGGGGAGTGTCTCTCATGGGGAGTGTCTTATGGGGAGTGACTCATGGAAAGTGTCTCATGGGAGTGTCTTATGGGGAGTGACTCATGGGGAGTGACTCATGGGGAGTGTGTCTCATGGGGAGTGTCTCGTGGGGAGTGTCTCGTAGGGAGTGTCTCTCATAGGGAATGTTTCATGGGGAATGTCTCTCATAGGGAATGTTTCATGGGGAGTGTCTCATGGGGAGTGTCTCATGGGGAGTGTCTCATGGGGAGTGTCTCATGGGGAGTGACTTATGGGGAGTGACTCATGAGAAGTGACTCGGGGAGTGACTCATGGGGAGTAACTCATGGGGAGTGTCTCTCATGGGGAGTGTCTTATGGGGAGTGACTCATGGAAAGTGTCTCATGGGAGTGTCTTATGGGGAGTGACTCATGGAGAGTGACTCATGGGGAGTGTGTCTCATGGGGAGTGTCTCGTGGGGAGTGTCTCGTAGGGAGTGTCTCTCATAGGGAATGTTTCATGGGGAATGTCTCTCATAGGGAATGTTTCATGGGGAGTGTCTCATGGGGAGTGTCTCATGGGGAGTGTCTCATGGGGAGTGTCTCATGGGGAGTGACTTATGGGGAGTGACTCATGAGAAGTGACTCGGGGAGTGACTCATGGGGAGTAACTCATGGGGAGTGTCTCTCATGGGGAGTGTCTTATGGGGAGTGACTCATGGAAAGTGTCTCATGGGAGTGTCTTATGGGGATGTCTCATGGGGAATGACTCATGGGGAGTGACTCATGGGGAGTGTCTCATGGGGAGTGACTTACATGTATTGGGAGTGACTCATGTGTAGTATTGTCTCACAGGAAGAGAGTATAGAGATGTGTAATAGAGAGGGACTCATAGGAAGTGAATCATTTGGAGTGACACATGGGGAGTGACTCGTAAAGATACGATCATAGCTGGTGACTCAAACGCTCTCAGCATTTAATTAGGCAGCTGTGGATAAGAGTGACTTCTGTAGAGTGACTGAGTTAAATGCTGTAATCAAAAGGAAATAGAATGCAAAATTAGAGTACCATATATAGTTGAATGCATCTTTCAAATAACTCATAAAACGGATCTTCGCAGTCAAGCCAATTAAACTAATTGGTTTAAACTGCACTCTTTAGTTGTAACGATAGATCCAAAAATATCGACTGTTTTTGATTATCGAACAAAATTTCGAATCTTTTTTCTAGCTTATTAAAAATGAAACTGACAGAAAAAAACGTTTAATGGGATTTATTTTAAACGAAAAACGATTACGCATCTATCTAAAGCAAAATCCTATATCTGTGTGATGGATTTTTTTAAAAACAGCTCAACCGATTTTCACCAAATTTGCACCATTCGATTACAAATTGTCAGCCATCGGTATGGTTAAAATTATTAGTGTCTACGCCATTTCCAAGTGCAGTTAAAATTTAAAAAACTGTATTTTTACTATCTAAATAGTGTGTTCTTCTGGCAGTCAGGGCTCAATATGTCTATGGCCATAGACTAAACTTCAATTCAATTTCTTAAGCTGATGCTACGAGCTATAAATAATTAAATACGAGTGCAATTTAAAAGTATTGAATTATTGCGCCACTATGTATATAATATATGCAACGAGAGAAAAATGCTCAGTGGCTGCTTGCTGTCTGGGGGATGCTTGCTGTCTGGGGGATGCTTGCTGTCTGGGGGATGCTTGCTGTCTGGGGGATGCTTGCTGTCTGGGGATGCTTGCTGTCTGGGGGATGCTTGCTGTCTGGGGGATGCTTGCTGTCTGGGGGGATGCTTGTTGTCTGGGGGATGCTTGCTGTCTGGGGGATGCTTGCTATCTGGGGGATGCTTGCTGTCTGGGGGATGCTTTCTTGCTGTCTGGGGGATGCAATTGCTGTCTGGGGGATGCTTGTTGTCTGGGGGATGCTTGCTGTCTGGGGGATGCTTGCTGTCTGGGGATGCTTGCTATCTGGGGGATGCTTGTTGTCTGGGGGATGCTTTCTTGCTGTCTGGGGATGCTTGCTGTCTGGGGGATGCTTGCTGTCTGGGGGATGCTTGCTGTCTGGGGGATGCTTGCTGTCTGGGGGATGCTTGTTGTCTGGGGGATGCTTGCTATCTGGGGGATGCTTGTTGTCTGGGGGATGCTTTCTTGCTGTCTGGGGGATGCTTGCTGTCTGGGGGATGCTTGTTGTCTGGGGGATGCTTGCTATCTGGGGGATGCTTTCTTGCTGTCTGGGGGATGCTTGCTGTCTGGGGGATGCTTGTTGTCTGGGGGATGCTTGCTGTCTGAGGAATGCTTGCTGTCTGAGGAATGCTTGCTGTCTGGGGGATGCTTGCTGTCTGAGGAATGCTTGCTGTCTGGGGGATGCTTGCTATCTGGGGGATGCTTGCTGTCTGGGGGATTGCTTGCTACATTACATCAGTATTAAAATTATTACATTCTTTCTTTGCTCCCCAATGGGGGGGGCGTAGATTGTTGTTCACTCTAGAGCCACAAGCTAAGCGCTAAACGCGACTTTAGAAAATTGCTTTGGAAAATTTATTTCCACAGCTTCGTCATCACTTTAACAACAATCGAAAGAGAGATTCTTGCAAAAAATGTCAATTTTGAAAAGGTCGGTTTTGTTATGTCCAGCGATTGTGACCCATTGTGATGGCATGCTCGACTGTATGCGGAGATGTCTAAATATGTTACAAGCCTCGGTACTCACAGACCTTATGATTTCGCATCCATCTGTCAAATGACATTAAATAACATTTAAACACTGAATAACAATCAGATAACGGGATGTCCCTTTTTTATCTGTTTTATTGGACTAATCTGCTTACATGTACTTGATGCCTGTTTCACTATCCATCATTTTTTTATCATTTCAAAATGTTCAATCCAATTAAGCAACCCAAGCCAAATCATACGGTCTCATTGCAAAAATTTGCCATCTACAAAAAAACAAGTTTACAAAAACAATTTGTTATTTTCACGTGCAAGCGGATTAGCATGCGTTCCAGGCAGCTGGATAAACAAGACTCAGATCGTGTTTCTCGTCTTTGGGATTTTTTCCGAATTGAAAAACCCGACCTGCGACGCGAGGCAGAACCGTGAAAGATTTTAAACGAGAATGGTGTCCTGAATGAACAAGTGCGGTCAACTCGTGATTAAAAATACGAGTAATTAATTACATTTTTTATGGAGATTGATGCTGTTTTTACTTTTCACTTCAAGAGAACTTAATTTACAAAGATCTTAGAGTTTTTGAAGATCTGTTTCAGTTCTACGGAATGGAAAGGGGGTTGCAGCCCAGTGGTTAGAGCGTCTGACTCACGACTTGAAGGTCGGGGGTTCGATTCTCGATCCCACTGGAACAATTTGTCCGTGAGCCAAGACACTTAACTCTGCATTGCTTCAGTTCACCCAGCTGTAAAATGGGTGCCAGCATTAGCTGGGGTAATTTAGGGTGTGCGTGGCGACCCCAGTTCTTGGGAATAGCGGTACGCAGCATTTAGATGCAATAGCTTCCGAAAATATTATTACATGTACTGTTATTCCATTCTATCTTTATGTCTGAAGCTTGTCCTGCGATTCACGTCCACGAGCGCATCAAATACTCGTATCAAGCAGATTTAATCAAGTAAAGTAGATAAGAAACGGACATAAAATTCGTTGTTCCAGGTATCTCCAGGATCGCTGTTGAAATAATAAATAATAATCTGTCTGCCGCTGTCGAAGCTCTGGAAATGAATTCTTCAGAGCAATTTTACGAGCTAGGAAATGGATTCGTGCACCAACCTGTTTGTTCTTATCCGCAAGCAGTTTTATTATCAATCTATTCTACGAAATAAAGGATTTCTTCAGCCCGCTTATCTACGCACGATTCTCCTTGCTCCCATAAGCGCGCGGACTTGTGCGCTTCTCATCAATCTTCTCAGCAATCGTGCGTTGAAAATGAATTAGCGAATTGGAATTGGGTAGAAATTGCTCCGCTGTCTGCCGCTAATCCAGACTAACTATGCTTAATTCTTCACTTGAAGACCATCCCCTCCCCGGCAAGGCCTCTGGAAATTCTGCGAGTGCATGCGGATAATAAGTCCGATTGGCAAGCAGGCGGCTTTCTAGTCACGAACTCAGCCGTTGACTCGAGGAATCATTTTAGTCTTAAGGAATGAATCAAAGTTAGATAAAATTCGTCCAGAGTCCAGTCCCGTATCCGGAATGGAAAACCCTAACTGAAGATTGCTGGATTCCCAATCTATCTGGACCGATGTGGGCTCACACTTGATCCGAGTTTTCGGAGAGCTAGCATCAGATATTAGTAAGTCCTTTCTCTGGAAAATCTAATGAAGTCGGATGCTCTTCTCTCGTGAGTTCATTTGCTAGATCTGTTTCTTTAGCAGAGCAGATGTGGGATCTCAGGAAATGGCATTTCTAGCCAGAAACTGATTGCTCGACAGTCGAACACAGCTTCCGGTATTTTAGGCCGTGGAAATAAGAGCAGCAGTTCATGCGTTCATCAAACATGTACTCTCTCCTCTGTGCCTTGGATGTTGGCCTTCTAGAACGCGTGTTGAAGCCAGGAACTGAAAGTTATCGATGTAAGACACATTCAAATGTCGCTGCACTCGGTCCTCGAATTCATCGCAAAGCTTCGCAAAAATATTTTGTCTATCGGATAAGATTTCAAATATCCCTGAAGCACAAAGCATACAGCAGGATTTACAATCGTCAAAAACTTCAAATAAAGATTTAGGCAAGCAAATAAATTCGACACACGCAAATGTAGTCACGTGGCGTCAGACGGTTTTGAAGCAGCTCCACGTTTTGCGCTTTTGCGAAAATGTCATCATAAACTGCTACAGCAAGGAGGGCGTAGGAAATTCTTTGATAAGACAAAGCTTGAAACATGGCATCCTGCATGAATTCGCGAATTGGAAAGACACGCAACGGAGCTAATGAAAAAATACAGTTATAGCAACCGCTGGTTGGGGCAGTCAGTTAGGAAATTGAAACCAGCAAAGCGAATCCCTATTGGCTAAGAAGCGGAGCCCACTCTCTCCCTAACCCCAGCCAGATGAATGTAGCCCATATTAGGACTGTTCGCAGTGAAAGACGGCTCATTTAATCTCTGTGTCTGCACCACAGCCAAAACCTTACAAAAAACGAAGTATTTCAGCGACCAATTCGAAGAATGTTCGAAGGCGCATTTCTAATTAAGTATTACCAGTTAAACAGCAATGTGTGCGCCGCGATCCGTTGGAAGCTTGAGAACATCAGTGGCAGCGAATACCTTGATCCGTACTGCAACGAGTACGACGTAGGCATGTCGGGCACGTTTCTGCCGGTGAGCCTGATCGGCCTTCTGCTAAGCCTATTCAGCGCCTGCATCTTCTTGGGCCAGCGTCAACGCACTTCTTTCCGCACTAGCTTAGTTGCACTGTCTCTGGCCACCAGCGGCTACATGCTGCTGGCCTCCATAGACTTCATCAACGTACTGTCTGGCGCTTGCCTCTACTGGCGCGACCCGAGGCGCCGGCCTCAGGTCCTGGTGGCGGCAGTTGCTTGCGTACTCTGCGACTGCCTGCTCTGCCTGCGAAATTGGTGCAATCTGCTCATGACTGCACAGCGCACCGAGGCTTTAATATTCCCGTTGCGCGTCAATAAGCTGTTAAATAAGCGCAACTTTGTTGCCACCCTGATATTGCTGATTTTTCTGCTTCTGCCCATGTCTCTTGTGCGCTCGTTCGCCGAGTTTCTGGTGGTCTGCAGCGACTCGCAGAACAGCTTTGCTAGCGTCGGCTATCCGCTGCAACGCGACGACAAAGCCGACATTGTCGATCTCGAGTCGCACTATAGCTACCTGTACACGCAGGAGTGGTTCGAGTTCTACGAGGCGCACGTGTTCTTCACTGTCCAGACGATCATCCCGGTGACCTGCGTGATGGCCTTCTCCGTGGCAATGTCGGTCACGATGCTGAAGAATCGCGGCGGCGGTGGCGGCGGAGGCGATGGTGGCGCAGCTTCGGCGGTCCCGTCGCAGAGCAAGCGGAACAAGGCGCGCGCCAGTCGAACCGTGCTGTGTCTGGCTATCATTTTCAGCGCACTGCAAATGCCCAGCTACCTGGGCCAACTGCTCATGACTAGCGGCTGGCTCAACTTTCTATTCCAGGATAAGAAATTTCAATTCGTAGCCGAGCTGTCGCTGTTCCTAGACTCGATCTTCAATATATTTGTCTACGCCTATTTTGTGCCGGATTTCAAGCTGTTCTTTGTCCGCGCCTGGCGCCGGCTCACCTGTCAACAATTGCCGGAGTCGCGTCGGCTACCGCCGGGATGCAGCAGCGACTACAGCAGGCGGGTGCAGGACAGCGTCCCAGAGACAAGGGCTCTGCGCGCGACCGGCAGGACCGACTGAACCTCGTCAAGGCCTGGAAGCGCCCCGGATATAAGGAACTGAAATACTTTCATAATGAATAATGAACTTAGACTGTCCTTGACACTTAATACCACCGCCCAGGCATGCGCGAACCACTTCACCGTTTTGAGCTCCATTGTCAGCCGCCCTGTCAATCTGTCAGACATACATTTGACGAAGAGGAATTTTGCACTCTACTCCAGTCCTCTCTGCCTTCATAGTTGCTGTCCCACTCTTCTAAATTCCCAAATACTCTTATAGTTTTCCTCTCTGCTTTGATTCCGATTTCTGGCACGTAGAGAAGTACGTAAATATTTTCGCGATTTTTCAGATGATCAAACTCAAAATAGATAGTTAATTCAACTGTGGAACAAAAACATTTTCGTGATCATTTTATTTTTGCCGCTTCCGATTCACTCATTAAAACTCACGATTAAAATCTTTTGTCCAAAATGGAATCCAAACAATTTCCTCTCTGCTTTTTTCTAAATTTTTATGAATTCTGAGTTCTCTAGTCCTCTTTAACAACATAGAGAATAAAAACACAATGTATTATTTAATTAGCTTGGTCCCGCAAATGGAGCAAACTGACATGCTCCAAACAGAATCATTATCATAACGCAACTTCATCCGTTCGGGAGCGGATGGGTAGATTAAATAAATTTGCATTAGGATTCAGTAGCAATATGCCCCCTGGCCTTCGAGCCTTGGCGGTTTATTTGTCTGCAAAGCTTAATATCTTGTCGTATCATTGATCTGATAATCTCTCTATCCATACCAGCTGCAGATACATATCTAGATTCACTCGCTGTGAACCTCCCGGGAGGCAACAATAAGCATTGAGCAGTATTCTCGTAAAATAATTTACGAGCTACTTTCTCGATTGATAATGGTAGAGAATAGCAGTATCCTGGATGATTTAATTTATACACTAGCGCTTTACGTCAGAGGAACCTATACGCGCGATGTAAAAGTACCAATTTATCTGGGATCAACGTCAAGACGTCAGATTGCTTTACGGATACTCGTAAAACTAGAACGAAGCTAAACTTGCAAAAAGCACCAGACTTTTTCGCATTTAATTTTGAACTAAGGGACAACCAAAAGTGACAAATCGCAATTCAATTTTGAACTAGGGACAACCAGGTGTGACAAATCGCAATTCAATTTTGAACTAAGGACAACCAAAAGTGACAAATCGCAATTCAATTTTGAACTAAGGACAACCAAGAGTGACAAATCGCAATTCAATTTTGAACTAGGGACAACCAAAAGTGACAAATCGCAATTCAATTTTGAACTAAGGACAACCAAAAGTGAAAAATCGCAATTCAATTTTGAACTAGGGACAACCAAAAGTGACAAATCGCTATTCAATTTTGAACTTTGATTTTTTTGCACAGCGCTGAATGCGGCTTCTTCAGTTCGACAATTAACAATTGCGACGAGGAAGACTCTATTGAACTTTTCAGCCTAATTTTCACGGTTGCTTTAAACGACGTCACTGATGAAAAAGTACAAGCTGGTAATTAAAAGCTAAAGGTAGAATATAAAGAAGCTAGCGACCAGACACTGTCGTCATGTTATTACCTAGGAGCTATACCAGACCTAGCTATCGGTGTGCGGTTTGAGTTCATTAGTTATTCACAGCTCACCGCACACTTGACCACCGCCCGCCTATGCGAGCTATAAGCGACAATCTTCTCCTTAGAGAGATGGGGATCCTGCATCCTGGCTTAGGGCTCTATACTGACTTCCTCTGAGCTGCTCCTCGGCTGCCAACTTTCTTGAGCTGCGGTGTCCTCGCAGAGGGCTTAGCATTGATCCCCTTGGGCCAATTTCCAGCTGGGAGCAGTGAAGCATCGCTAGCGTCTCCTGACATCCCGCAGCTATTTGCTTGACGGTAATTAGCTGCTGCTCCCGCTAACAGCTCAGCCATTTGATCCTGAATAATAGTGCGACTCAGCATTACCCTGCATACTCGGCGGTCGAACAGCATTGGAAGCTATGAAGTTCATAGCTGTCTTCGTCTGTCCATCTATCTATCTATCTATCTATCTATCCATCTATCTATCTATCTGTCCATCCATCTATCTATCTATCTATCTATCTATCTATCTATCTATCTGTCCATCCATCTATCTATCTATCTATCTATCTATCTATCTATCTATCTATCTATCTATCTATCTATCTATCTATCTATCTATCTATCTATCTATCTATCTATCTACAGTATTTTTAATAAAATTATGGATGTGCAGCAGTGCAAAGCTAAAATTCAATATAAACAGCAGGATTTCACAGTTTTCTGATTTCTCACAGGCATCAGCAAATAACAGTGCAGAAAGAGACGGTTTGAGTCCAAAAGCTGGAGAGATTTACTGATCGAGAAATTGAGAAAGGCGATGTTCTGTCAAACAAGCCGCAGCAGGCCTAAGCGGAGCCCATATGCAGATCAATCAAACCTTTAGCATATAATGTCATGAATTTCCCGCTAAGAGGAAGCCGAACTGTGTACCAGAGTGCCACGGAATCCTGAAACCCATTCCAATGCGTGAATCTTATTGCTTCTTCGCAGGCTGCGATATTAAAAAAAATCTGTGCGTTATTAAACTCGCTGGGACGTGTGTACTTTTCAGGTTATTAACATAACTGTGAGAGAAGGATGTATGATATGCAAAGTAAATTGACTTCTAGGAAAGAAAACTGAGTTCTCGGTAATGCTAATCATTTTTATTGAGATTAGGAGCCACTAGACTCGTGTGGTGAACGCGTCTCAAGCCAGAACCCTTGCTGGTTCCATTTCTGGAGTTTGTCCAACGATTCACAGTCATGAGGGCCAACCCAAAGGAGTGTACATGCCTGACCATTAGAAAGTCGAAGGCCGATGTACACCCTGCGTGAATATTTATTTGTCTTTCTAGATTAACAAGCCTGGGTGACAATGGTCTCCAGTTTTAATCGCCTCCATTATGGAGTGTAGGAAAGGTATCAAAAATCGAGGATAAATTTGGATTTGACAAAATTATTTAGAGTTAGAGTCAACCTTGAATAAGTTTTCATGGCATTGTCTTTTAGACTTCCTAGACATTTGTTTCTCTTGAATCACATCCCTCGGTCTAGTCTGTTTTCTTATCAGCAACTGGTCGATCCTCCTCTCCTGATTGGCCTTCACGCTTAGGTTCGTCAGTTACTTCTCCTGGCTGCACCTCGTCTTCTGATTGGTCGATAGGCTTAGGTTCGTCGGTTGCTTCTCTTGGCTGAACCTCGTCTTCTGATTGGTCGATAGGCTTAGGTTCGTCGGTTGCTTCTCTTGGCTGAACCTCGTCTTCTGATTGGTCGATAGGCTTAGGTTCGTCGGTTGCTTCTCTTGGCTGAACCTCGTCTTCTGATTGGTCGACAGGCTTAGGTTCGTCATCACCCTGCCGACTCGGAGAGTTGGACTGCTTGGAAAGCTCAGATACTTCAATCGCTTCCGCGTCATCGACAGGCTGCACAGCGTTTCTGGGAGCGGCGCGCATCAGGTTTATGTTGCAGGAGCGACTTAGGAACTTGTAGAAGCGAACAAAGTACGGATTGATAAATGCTTCGTCGACTTCTTCGCGGTAGCCGCCTTTAAATAAGTATAGAATTACTTGAATGACATTTCGAATTCGTTAAACCAGACACAACTAGCATTAAAACAAACTGCTTACGCGTAAATAACGACACAATAAAGCCGCCAGCCGTGGTTGCAGCGGATCCGATTATGGGAAACCACACATAGGAGAGGCTGTACCAGTCGTCGAGAGGTTCTCTAAGAAGTGTCCAAGATGTAAATTAAAAAAAACGATAAAATTAGTTCAAGAGCAAATTGAATCGAAGTTCTACGACGTAGTAACCGTGTATGTCTATAATATTTGTAGCGTCCCGCAAAGAGTGGTTGAATTGCGTCACACAAGAGAGTGGACATTGCGTCACTCAAGAGAGTGGATATGGTGTCGCACAAGAGAGTGGAAATTGCGTCCCACGGCTACAAGAGAGTGGACATTGCGTCCCACGGCTACAAGAGAGTGGACATTGCGTCCCACTGCTACAAGAGAGTGGACATTGCGTCTCACGGCTACAAGAGAGTGGACATTGCGTCTCACGGCTACAAGAGAGTGGATATGGTGTCCCACAAGAGAGTGGACATTGCGTCCCACGGCTACAAGAGAGTGGACATTGTGTCGCATAAGTGATTGGTGAGCATTACATCCAACAAGAGAATGGACATTGCGTCCCATAAAAAGTGGACATTGCGTTCCACAATGGAATGGAATTTCATGTACTAAAATTAAGTACGCTTGCACTTCCCCCTCTTCATTACTTTTGAAGCGATCGAGCGTCACGGGCCATTACATAAGTCACTGCAATGCTTACACAACAGGAGCTTGCGTAGTCCCAACTGTGGTCGGCAGCAGGGTGGTGCCGGGAGTGCCAACATCGCAATTGCTAATATTTGTTGGCAATCCAACAAGTTGTTTTCCATTCAGATAGGAACCAATGCTGAGCCAGCCGGATATAATCAGGCCGCAAACGGAGCCAACGAGAGCACCCTATGAATTTGTTGTGAAAAATTGCGCTGTTTAAACATTGCTATTGAATGCTGAAATTTATCAACTCAACATTGCATTTCGTTTGTCATCTGACCATATTAATTGCGTCTGGAATCTTAACCATTGTACTTTAGTCTGGTATCTAAAACTATTGTACTTTAGTCTGGTATCTTAACCATTGTACTTTAGTCTGGTATCTAAAACTATTGTACTTTAGTCTGGTATCTTAACCATTGTACTTTAGTCTGGTATCTAAAACTATTGTACTTTAGTCTGGTATCTTAACCATTGTACTTTAGTCTGGTATCTAAAACTATTGTACTTTAGTCTGGTATCTTAGTGTACTTTAGTCTGGTATCTTAACCAGTGTACTTTAGTCTGGTATCTAAAACTATTGTACTTTAGTCTGGTATCTTAGTGTACTTTAGTCTGGTATCTTAACCAGTGTACTTTAGTCTGGTATCTAAAACTATTGTACTTTAGTCTGGTATCTTAGTGTACTTTAGTCTGGTATCTTAACCAGTGTACTTTAGTCTGGTATCTAAAACTATTGTACTTTAGTCTGGTATCTTAACCAGTGTACTTTAGTCTGGTATCTAAAACTATTGTACTTTAGTCTGGTATCTTAACCATTGTACTTTAGTCTGGTATCTAAGACTATTGTACTTTAGTCTGGTATCTTAATCATTGTACTTTAGTCTAGTATCTTAACCAGTGTACTTACATATTTATTAACGAACGGGAATAGAACTCCCATTGAGAACAGGCCAAGCAATGGGGCACCAAACGAACCAGTGAAAGCAAGCGATGCCTGAAGCACCGTTCCACCGAATCGAGTCGAAATTAGGCCCATAAATACTGCTGAGACTCCATAGAACACGACTGAAACAGATATAATAGCGGAAATATTGGTCGGAAAGCAGTACGTTGCAGCCAGCTTCCAACAGCAGTCACAGAGACCTCTGTAGTTTTCGGCTGTGTTAGCTGGCGCCCCCTCAGTAGCTGGCGCCTTTCTGTAGCTAGCGCCTCCCCTCTGTAGCTAGCGCCTCCCCTCTGTAGCTGGCGCCTTTCTGTAGCTGGCGCCTTTCTGTAGCTAGCGCCTCCCCTCTGTAGCTAGCGCCTCCCCTCTGTAGCTAGCGCCTCCCCTCTGTAGCTGGCGCCTTTCTGTAGCTGGCGCCTTTCTGTAGCTAGCGCCTCCCCTCTGCAGCTGGCGCCTTTCTGTAGCTGGCGCCCCCTCTGCAGCTGGCGCCTTTCTGTAGCTGGCGCCTTTCTGTAGCTAGCGCCTCCCCTCTGTAGTTAGCGCCTCCCCTCTGCAGCTGGCGCCTTTCTATAGCTGGCGCCTCCCCTCTGCAGCTGGCGCCTTTCTGTAGCTGGCGCCCCCTCTGCAGCTGGCGCCTTTCTGTAGCTGGCGCCCCCTCTGCAGCTGGCGCCTTTTTGTAGCTGGCGCCCCCTCTACAGCTGGCGCCTTTCTATAGCTGGCGCCCCTCTGTAGCTGGCGCCCCCTCTGCAGCTGGCGCCTTTCTGTAGCTGGCGCCCCCTCTGCAGCTGGCGCCTTTCTGTAGCTGGCGCCCCCTCTGTAGCTGGCGCCCCCTCTGCAGCTGGCACCTTTCTGTAGCTGGCGCCCCCTCTGTAGCTGGCGCCCCCTCTGCAGCTGTAGTTTCAGCAAAGAAACTGAAGCTATTTAATTTTTTCAAACCGGGGAGGAGCCGAAATTTTTTCAAGAATTTCGCATAACAAAAGACCAAAATCCCGCCCAGGAAATTTTGCGTGCATTTTTTAATTTTGCTTGCCTAATTGATGTTTTCGAAGCAATGACTGAACGACTTTACCGGGAAGTATTCAAAGTTTTTGTTTTTTGCATCCCTCGTTTTGGTTCCTGATTGAAACCTAAATTGAAAATTAAAAATTGTTTTAAAAAATTAGAGTCGTTTTTGGCTTTCTTTGGCACAACTAGCTGGATGAATTGGAGGACAAATCCCTATTCAGTCAGTGAAAAATAGAGAAATTACTGCGCGTACTCCAGCAGCAAGCACAGTCTCTTACTAAACAGGCGGTTGATCCACGTAGCCCTAGCCTCGGTAGCGTTCAGGCAACAGTAGGGCTTGAAAAAATCTTCCCATGTTGTGGCAGCCAGCGCGCTCAAGGATGACGATACCGAACTGCAACACAATGGCATCAGCAGCATTCAATGTCTAATGTATAATGGGTGAAACTGAAAGGTAGAAAAAGCATTTAGTTTTCAAGAGCTGCTCACGCAAGAACCCTTCCTTACCTCAGGGCTCCGGCGAATAGCGAAGCGATGAATAGGCCAGGAACCACTGGTATGCGGAGGTTTTCCATTACATAGAATGGAACGATCTGTACTGATAAAAACACACGCGATCATGTTAATATGCTAAGTACATATATGCTCGTATATATTATTAAGTTTATTGGTGCTTTTGTACCAATGTGCCCACATGGGAACTGCTGTTTAGATTCAACTAGTAGATGTCTAAACTTAGAGCCCTGAGTGGATCTTGTGACAATGAATGTACACTCAGCAACCGTCAAAAGTTCCACCCCACTAAGCGAAATGATTTTTTCACTTATTGCGAGTGACGCAACCTACGGCACGCGCAAAGCTTATTGCCGCTTGGGGGTGGCTTGGGTCTGCTTAATGGTCCAGGCCTGGACATTAAGCAGACCCAAGCCCAGGAACAACGCCCCGCCACACCAAGCCGATGCTGTTAGTCAACTGAAGGAACAGCTACAGCTGCGCACTCTGCGCTGCCCTTCCCGGTCCCCAGACATGAATCCCATCGAGCATGTCTGGGACTTCCTAAAACGTAGCATTCGAAAAGAGAATCCACCATAGAATGTTGCGGAGAGCTCTGCGTCATGCCATTGAAAACGCTTCGGAGCGGCTTCCCCAGGACTTTCTGCGCCGCCTCATCATTGGGATGCCCTGCAGAGTCGTCGGACTTCTGCGTGCGAGGGGATCCCACACGCATCGCGATTTTAACTGAATATTGCATAAAAAATTTATGATTTTACTGATAGTCAATCAACTTTCCCTTCCTCGCGGCGGCTTAGTTGCGTAACTTGAGGGTTGAATTGTGAGTGTGAAGTTTTTGCAATTTGGAGGGTGGAACTTTTGAATGTTGCTGAGTATAAGAAAGTGGCCACTAGGGTTGGTCCAAAAATCAACAATTTCTCTAATTCCATACTGATACATTTTCATTCCTATTCTAAATGATGCAATTGATCACTGCATTCCATTACTGCTTAGTAGGGCCGAAAGGGTTGTCACCCAAAGCAGTTGAAAGTTCATCTTTCAGCTTCAGGTGCTGATTTTTAGTTTTCAGTCTTTACAGCACCAAATTCTTCCACAACGACAAATGGAGCAAGTAATCTTGTACAGTACGTGTGTTCTATTCGAGCTTGTTGGTTCACTATAGTTGATCTGTGTCTGTAAATTGCTCGACTTGTGAACACTAAAGCCATGGAGTTATTTTCATAGTAAAAAAGCTAGCATTGTTGGACCTGGTTCGAATCCTCGATCCAGCCAGCCGCGCTGGGATCGCAGGCGACGTTTGCGTAATATGCGAAAATTATCAGACCCGCCAGGCACGAGGACACCACGAAGAATATGGCGCCGAGAGAGACCAGAACAACTGACCTGTGCACAGGGATTTCAAGTAAGTTTTGTTATAGTTTGTACTTAAATCTAGTCTTTTTTCTCCTATGCAAAAGCTTTACGTAAATTTTACAAATATAGCTCAAGGACCACTAGCAGTATAATCAAAGATGGTATAACTTTTTGGGGGCCAAAAAGATGAAGATGATACGAGAGCAATGATGATTTTTTTTCCTATTTCCGCAGTGTATTCTTTGACGTAAATTGGCCCTTAAAAAGTACACGATCTGTGGTCTATGATATATAGCTGAAATTGATAAATTTCCCAATTAAATAACCATAGCTTATAAGTTAATAAGACCATGGCATTCTGCAGGCATGTACACTTCACTGTGCCTTGCGGGTGGCTCTCATAGCTGTGCATTGCACGACAACCTCCCAGGCCATTGTCGGCTGATTTTCCATGCAAGAATGGCATTCTTGCACTCTTTTGCGTGCAGGAATGGATGTCTATGGTAAAATCTCACTGAAAAAGCATTAGGCGCAGAAATGCATTCCTGCACGGTTTTGTGCATTCCTGCACGATGAATCATCCGACAATGGAATTCCTTCACGTTCACTCGTGCGTGAAGGACATCGTGCACTCGTGCGCTAGCGCGCACTCGTGCAGATGTCATTCCCGCACTCGTTACCGTGCAGGAATATATCAATCTGTCGTGCACACACACCACAACCAGGGCTAGGTGTCATAGCGCGAGAGTCAGAGACGCGTTTACCGCTGGGCTGCCCTTCCCGCTACGCCTAGCCCATGTCTATGGCCCAAATCACAACACTACGAGCTATAAATAAGTCATAAAATTGGCCACATTTACAATTGAGCCTGCCGCATAGTTTTCACTGAGCAGTACCGCTGCACGGAGGCTTGAAACACGCCGAATGTGCTGGAGTAGGCGATGCCGTTGCCAACCACAAGACCCCAGACTGTGTGACGAACTCGTGGATCTAAGCTGAAGCTAAAAAATGATGAAGAGAGTGCACATACGCTATAGAACAAGCGGCCCGCAAAGCCTCTCTATCCGGCCCTCGAGTCCTTTGAAACTTCACAATAACAATGCGGCCTGCTCAAGGATTGCGTCTCTTCTCAGCTCTTGCTCCTCTCCTCTCCTCTCCCCTTCCCTCTCCTCTCCTCTCCTCTCCTCTCCTCTCCTCTCCTCTTCTCTCCTCTCCTCTTCTCTCCTCTCCTCTCCTCTCCTCTCCTCTCTCTCCTCTCCTCTTCTCTCCTCTCCTCTCCTCTCCTCTCCTCTCCTCTTCTCTCCTCTCCTCTCCTCTCCTCTCCTCTTCTCTCCTCTCCTCTTCTCTCCTCTCCTCTCCTCTCCTCTTCTCTCCTCTCCTCTTCTCTCCTCTCCTCTTCTCTCCTCTCCTCTTCTCTCCTCTCCTCTTCTCTTCTCTCCTCTTCTCTCCTCTCCTCCTCTCCTCTCCTCTCCTCTCCTCTCTCCTCTCCTCTCCTCTCCTCTCCTCTCCTCTCCTCTCCTCTCCTCTCCAATCATCTCCTCTCTCCTACCCCCTCTCCTCTTATCTCTCCTCTCCTCTCTCCTCTCCTCTCTCCTCTACTCTCCACTCTCCTCTCCCCTCACATGCAATACGTAGTAAAAAGTAGCTTTTAAGATTTGACATCGACATACTTACAAAAACGACGTGTATCCCATTCCATACAGTTGCCTATATTGCTTTAGTAACCAGAGGGGGGGGTCGGCACTGAGGGGACAGGCGGACATGTCCCCCCAGTAAAAGCTTTGGGGTGGACATACCTATGCTTTGCCCTGCACTGCCCCACCTAGTTACCCTGCCTGCGGCACCAAAATGAGTGCCTGCTGCCTCGCCAAAAACGACACCCCTTTTAGCGACAATTTCATAATTAGTCAGCGCAACTGAAGGTATAAAAACAACACTATCGATACTCACTTGTCGAACTCGATGCGACCATATTTATACGATATCTGCCACACATTTCCAATGCCACCCAGGTCAATGAGTCCCTGTAACAGAAATTAATTGTAAACTATGTAATACAAGATCAAGTTCAAGCATTTTGTTTGATTGAAACTTTCCTATAGTAAACTTTTAACTCACCCGAATAATGATAGCCAAAATTCCTGCCGTCATGACTACCGATTGAAATACATCAGTCCAGATCACAGCCTTGAGCCCGCCCTGATTGAAACGGCACAAAGTGAATATTAGAACTTTTTGGAATAGCGGATTTACTAATAGTGATAATGTGCAACACATATTTACACTCTCTGCGGTGGGGGGAGAGGTTGCCCCTCAGGGCGTGAATCGCATGACAACAAAGAGTCTATTAAATCTTCTTTAAATCTTCTTTAAATCTTCTTTAAACAGTGCAAGATTCGTCTGCGTCAGCTATTCATAAAAAAATAATAAAAATTAACGATAGCGGTTATGACAGAAGTATGCATGTAGAATTACTCGTGTAGTCACTAACCCAGGCTGTGTAGAAAGTGCAGATCACACCGCTCACGGCGATTGACGCTTCAACAGGGATGGCACCGTTGGAAACTAAAAGTGTTTAACGGATTGCAAAATTATGAATGTCAATATCCATATTTCAATTAAGGTAACAAAAGTATAAGGCTACTACACATAGAAGACAGGGGAATGGCCGCCAACGAAGAGACAGGGGCGCCAACCGAGAGACAGGGGCGCCAACCGAGAGACAGGGGCGCCAACCGAGAGACAGGGGCGCCAACCGAGAGACAGGGGCGCCAACCGAGAGACAGGGGCGCCAACCGAGAGACAGGGGCGCCAACCGAGAGACAGGGGCGCCAACCGAGAGACAGGGGCGCCCACCAAGAGCCAGGGGTGCCCACCAAGAGACAGGGGCGCCCTCCAAGAGACAGGGGCGCCCACCAAGAGACAGGGGCGCCCACCAAGAGACAGGGGCGCCCACCAAGAGACAGGGGCGCCCACCAAAGCACCAAATAGTGGCGGCCCTAATGATTGCTACCCCCTACAATAAATAAAAGTTCCCGTGTACACACCAGTTAAAAAGTTGAAAGGGTGAGATATTAGGACTTCAGTTCTATTAAGCTGAGAAATTACCATCAATCCCTACGCTATCAAGCTAATGCATTTTTTCAACGATAAACGACCTACAGTGAAATTTTGCCTAATTTGCAAGTGCAGCACCTTTATTGACTTAAACAGATGCCTGCATTTCACAATGCGACTTACCATACTGCAAGGCAGTGGCTGGAGCGTACAATGCAATTCCCATGTAGATCACCTGTAAGTTTTTGTCCAATCAGATAAATCTATATCAGGTAATAAAGTGTACGTTTAAGATCACAGGCACCTATAAGTTTTAGTAAAAGCCACTATATACTCACGTTATTAATTAGAAGCAGGAAATTTCCCATCAGTCGAACAAGACGAGACTTGAATCTCAGCTCGAGATACTGCAATGAAATTACAAAAATTCTTGATGAATGCTTGGCTAGAAAAACTCTTAACGACAGTCCCGTGACGTCAGCTATACTGAAAACTCTTAACGACAGTCCCGTGACGTCAGCTATACTGAAAACTCTTAGCGACAGTCCCGTGACGTCAGCTATACAGAAAACTCTTAGCGACAGTCCCGTGACGTCAGCTACAGAAAACTCTTAACGACAGTCCCGTGACGTCAGCTACAGAAAACTCTTTACGACAGTCCCGTGACGTCAGCTACAGAAAACTCTTTACGACAGTCCCGTGACGTCAGCTACAGAAAACTCTTTACGACAGTCCCGTGACGTCAGCTACAAAAACTCTTTACGACAGTCCTGTGATGTTATAATTATATATTGTAAGGTCTAACTTTTGTGAACTTTTTGCAGTTTTTGATCTCGTTAATAAATGAATTTTTAGCCATAACTTCTTGTGGTTGCACCGCAATCGGCAAGGGCTACAGTTTCTCACCTCGAACGAGCTCGTCAGTCGCAGCTGATAAAACACCGGCACGAATATCAGAGCCGCCAGAACGCAGCCGATCTGCTCGCCAAATATTGACAGCACGTACATTGTGCCGTTGAAGTAGATCTCGGCTGGACCCCGAGGATTAGTATGGCCGAGTTGAACGACACCAACAGTGACAGGGCCACTGGGATCACCTGCTGCTTGCGGCCGCCCATTACGAATTCTTCTTTTTCGTCCGAGCCGGCGCTGCCATCTTCTGCGTTGCCTGTGTAAATATAAGTAAGTAAGTAGTAGAGTTTACTGACATTTCCGCCCAAGATTGTTTCACGAAAGAGAACTTTTTACTGAGGAGTTTGGTAGTTGCATGCTGCCAGCAGTCTTCCTACTGTTCTAATAATCATATTATGTAAGACTAAAGCATTAGGACAGTAATCCGAAATACTTAATATTTTAAGAATGTTCAATAATAAACGGACATTCAATAGTTTCAAAAAGCCCAACTGCTCTATAGTTGTATAGCAACTTTCAAATTCCTTATCTATTCCCAATAACTAGGTCAACATTTCCCACGCTTTAACTACTCCTAGTAGGGTAAAAGCTAAAAGTAGGGTAATCTACTTAGCAATCTGCCTTATCACGTTTTAAACTTAATGTCAACTTAAGCTCATAAAAAGTGGAGTCTGAGTAATTTATATACACAAATGGTACATCATTCTGCTCACAGTGACACCAGGAATGTGGATTAGTAAAAAAGTGACAAAAATTGGACCTGGGATAGGAGAGAACAAGCAAGGAAATACTTAGGGACTCTACCTTATATGAGCTTAAGTTTACATAATTGTCCCTAATTATCATCTTGCTTGTAAAAGGGCCTCCCCTTTTAATTAAATACGTCGAAAAATAACGCTAACGGAATAAGTAAACAGAAAGAGAGGAGGTCAAGAGAGAACTAAAGCCTTTCAAAACGATTTACGTTTGCTTTAATGTTAATCAAATAGTTATTATATAAAACAGAAAATACTAATTAAAAAAATTACTTTACTACTTTTGCTAGTAGTGAGTTTCGAATACTAAAGACCCAAAAAAAGCTCGAAAAAGTGCATATTAAGAACCATTGATCAAGGAAACAATTGATCGAGAAAACTACCGATTGAGGAAACTACCGATTGAGAAAAATACCGATTGAGGAAACTACCGATCGAGGAAACTATCGATCGAAGAAACTAACCGATCGAAGAAACTACCAAGAGAAAAAGCTACAGATCAGGAAACTACCGATCGAGGAAACTACCAATCCATAAATTGCATCTTCGGACTATATATGTACGTACATTTACAATCTACATCACAGCTGCAGTACCTTTTCGTCGTCCTATAAAGCTAGCTACAATCCCGACCGCCAGTGAAGCGGCCAGAAAGACGCCCAGAACCACGTAGTCGACAGGTGAAAACTGATTATTAGTCTGCTGGTGCTTGGTGAAAGCTCCAGCCCCTTGACGAGATCCCGGTAGAGAGCTCCACAGAGCTTGCGGCACCAGGTTTGACTGCCACAATGGATTGTTCATTTTGTTGAAGAGTTTCCTCGGTCAGACCAATAAACGGTAATCGAATGTTGAAAAAGAAATTTGAGAAAAGTTAAATATTTTATTGAAATGGCTTTAACTACTTACTTAGGTTTCTCTTATCACTTCTTTATTTCACTTTTTTAACACAAACCGTTCTATAAAGCGTCTACACCATGTGCGCAGTTAGTTTAGAGATTGATAAAGTACGATACAGATAGCTCGTCAAAAAAAGCTAACGCGTGCAAGGCAAATCAGTGTTTAAAAACTTTCTGAATTTCTGAGGACACACTTTTCTTTTCTAAAGAAAATGAAAAAGCAATACCTTGCGTTGTTACCTGCACTTTTAACACAGTCACTGCAGCAGGATATGAACAGACATTTTTTTTCTTCAACTGTAAACTGTAAAAAATTGAAATCCTTAAGGTTTGTCTGCCGTATAAGAAGAGGGAGTTAAAGTGACGCAAAAGTATATGCCGTAATCTGCAGTCGGTCATTGCTGAAAAAGGCAAAAACCTCTCCTTAAAGAATTGTGTCTCTTTTATAGAAATTTTATCGGAACCGAGGGTAGCATCCTAGATCTCTAATAGCTACTTTTGGTTTACCAAGATTTAATAAAAAGTATGTCTAAAAATAGTTTCTTATTCTTCCGCATACAATTCGAATTCGCGTGTTGTTCAAACAGAAGCAGCCACCATGCATTCAAAAGTCTTCATTGAGTAGTAGTGGTTCAGCGGATAGCCAATGCCTGGGGAAGTGAACGTAAGTCCGTCAGCCCACAACGGCTCAGACAAGTTAAGAGCTGTTGGAGGCGTGAAGTACCGACCGTTCGGGTTGAAGCAGTGACAACTGCCGTACCACCAGGCTCCTTGGTAGGTGACTGCGCAGTTATGGGACCATCTGTCTTGATCCTTATCCGGTGTGCTGAACATTGCATTGTTCATGTAGGCACCAACAGTATGACTGCAAGTTGCAACATTCGACCGGCTGATGTCAGGCTCTCCGACGCTGACTCGGTATCCCTGACTGGCGTCCTGCACGGCGAAGTGGGCGTCCTCCCACCAGTAGCGAGTGCCGTTCCAGTCGCTCATCTCCCACCTCGCGCGCCTGTCTCCGGCTCGAGTGAGCTGATGGATCGCCTCCAGACCCATCCAGTAGTTTCTGTCCTGGCCCTGGCCGAACTCAGTCAAGTAGTCAGTCCAGTTCCGGTAGAAATCCACCGAGCCGTCCACTCGGTGCTGGAAGGTGCGCCAGCAGGTTCGTCCGAGCTCGTCCAGCTGTCTCACCTGTATTATCACGGTTAGCCAAATCGTAGGGTCAATAATTATGCATCACGATAGCAACAGACATTTTGAAATAAAAATGAATCACACGGTGAGCACCTACCAGCAGCAGAGGCAGAGTCGAGTTTCTCGCATTGCGGCACTTTCTGCATCCGCTCGTTCCAAGCTGGCAGCTGTACAATCGACAAGTGTCCCGCTCGCGATCGAACTCAACCGCTTGGTGCTGCGGTCCAGCGAGAGTCGCGCACTCCAAGTCGCTCCGCACACCAGCCACCGAGCTGTCAAGCTTGTACTCGCTCAGGTCGTCTCTCTGCTCAGCCAATCTGAGCTGCGACAAAGCATCAGTTCTACAGAGCAGAGTGATTACTACAATAAGTTCAATAATCATATCCGTTTTGTAAAGCTTCTCAAGTAGTAGGGGCTGAATTTCTGCAGTTTTCTCGGCTTTGAAATTTACAATTAGTTGCAGTTGTTTGCTGGGATCAGAGTTGTTTGAGGTTTCTTTCTCAAATCGCTTTCAGACTGAGAAGCGAGAAAGAGTTTTTTATTGGCTATTCTATCTGACTTCGGCTAGAGTTTTCCTGTCTAGGGGTTGGAAGAAAATATTCCATTGTTCTTGTAAACTGCTGCCTCCCTGCCGGGGTAGAGAAGTTAGCGCTAGTCACACGATTCTCAAGTTTTGTTGTTAGCAACGCGACGAATTTTTTTCACAACTCCCAATTAATTTTTCCACAAAGACTCGCGTCCCTCAGTAACTGCGAAGAATTTTATGTATTGAGTTAACTGCCTGAGAATCCTTACAAGTGGAAACTGTCCGTATAAACTACCTGTTGCCAGGTGTGCCAGTGGCGTTTTTGAGGGCTGAGTCAGGCGATAGATACACTGCTAATACTGTGCAGGGGACGCAAATTTGAGTACTTCTAATGCTGCTAAGGACTGCTAGCCACGGGATTAGGATGCAGAGCGGCTCATGGTTAGTGCCTTAGAGACAGTGCAAGCATAAATGCTAGCCCATATTCAAACAATGCTGCATATGCTTAAAACTTTCTTCATAAATAATAAAATCGAAGCAGATTGAACTGTTAGAGCTTTGACTGTGAAAAATATTAGTTTGGTTTGCGTCTATTTTACCTGACAGCTAAATTGTAGATATAGTGGCTTTCCACGCATTATTTGCGTTCTCCAGGATGTTCTTTGGTAACATTTAATAATATCACGTAAAATCTTTATGTCTACGTTTTATCTGAGATTTAGAATGCCTTTTCGGGAGCTATTTTCATAAATACCTCAAAAGGCATGTTTATTCATCTACATAACTCTCGCAAAAATATATATTTTAAAGGTGCGAAGCCGCAAATTTATAAAAAAGAAACACAGTGCATTGTCAAAAAGTAGAAAGTATTGAAGGAATAGTTGTTTTCGATCAGAATTCAGGATTTGATACAAAAATTGATCTACGAACTGCATTGAATTGTTTAATCAGTTACCAGCATGCAAAAAGTTAAACAAATTATGTATCACTTAAGATTTTCATTATGTATTCAGTCAAGAATGCAATTAATTTTGGATTAAGTAATTAATGAGTCTCGTCAGTGATGCGAAAAAGCCACTGACACTAAATTGGCATAATTTAGAGTGATCCTGAAACCATGCACTCAAACGTATTCATTGAATAGGAGTGCACGAACGGGTAAACTGGATCTTGCGACATAAATGATATGCCGACGCCAGAATAAGGCTGCGTCTGATTGAAAGCAAACGGAGGTTCGAAGTACTTTCCGTTCGGATTGAAGCAGTGACAGTTAGCGTACCACCAGGCTCCGTGATAGCTGATAGCGCAGTTTTGAGTGCCCGCATCCTGGTCTCTGTCCATGGTGCTGAACATACTTCCATTTAAAAAGTATGGGCTGCTATGGCTACAGGCTACCACATTCGATTTGCTCAAATCCTGCTCTCCGACGCTGACTCGGTATCCCTGACTGGCGTCCTGCACAGTGAAGTGAGCGTCCTCCCACCAGTAGCGAGTGCCGTTCCAGTCGCTCATCTCCCACCTCGCGCGCCTGTCTCCGGCTCGAGTGAGCTGGTGGATCGCCTCCAGACCCATCCAGTAGTTTCTGTCCTCGCCCTGTCCGAACTCAGTCAAGTAGTCTGTCCAGTTCCGGTAGAAATCTACCGAGCCGTCCACTCGGTGCTGGAAGGTGCGCCAGCAGGTTCGTCCGAGCTCGTCCAGCTGTCTCACCTGTATTATCACGGTTAGCCAAATCGTAGGGTCAATAATTATGCATCACGATAGCAACAGACATTTTAAAATAAAAATGAATCACACGGTGAGCACCTACCAGCAGCAGAGGCAGCGTCGAGTTTCTCGCATTGCGGCACTTTCTGCATCCGCTCGTTCCAAGCTGGCAGCTGTACAATCGACAAGTGTCCCGCTCGCGATCGAACTCAACCGCTTGGTGCTGCGGTCCAGCGAGAGTCGCGCACTCCAAGTCGCTCCGCACGCCAGCCACCGAGCTGTCAAGCTTGTACTCGCTCAGGTCGTCCCTCTGCACGGCCCATCGGTCCTCGCAGAAACCGCCGCAGAAGAAAATGGCCACTACGAGCAGTGCGTAGATCATGGCGAGTTTTCGAAAGAAAAATTGAGTGCCTGCACAATTTAGACTTTTTACGAGCGTAGCTCAATAGACGCGGTCTGGTTAGCTGCTACCTGTGTTACAAGTGGGCTTAGTAAGAAGATTCTTTATGCGCATTCTTAATATGCACCTTCATCCACAGCCAGCTCTTGCGTTGCTAAAACAGTTTTTTGTTGTCACTGCGTAGATGCCTAACCCGTTAGAAAGACTGCTGGCGGAGGGAAGACTTAACAGCCCCAGCTGCCAACTCACAACCAGTATTTGGGGAAGAAAGCTAATTAAAACGCTGCGTGGGCCACCGCGTCTTGCAGATCCCCTATAGCTAGCTAGATTTTGTTCCCAACTCACAAATTGCATTTTGGCCCGCAGTTTACACTTGCGACGAAGCTGCTAGGCTTTTGTTTGAGTGGAAACTTCCATTCCTACAGGCAACGGTAGTGCATGGTTTTGGCAGAATTATTACTTATTAATAAGCCGTAGCAGCTTCGTAGACAGAAGTATTGAAAAAGGCTTTTCTGAAGGCAATTTTCGGTAAAGCTTTGAACAGAAATACACTTTAGACAAGTCACTAGTGCATTTAGTTTCGAAGAAAATAAGCTAATTTACTCACACTACTTGCTGAAGCATGTTACGCATGGTCCTACAAAATCGAGACGAAAAATGAAAAATAGCAAAGAAGCATATGCAATAGTATATAGCTGTTATTTTATATATAGTTTCAATAATAAAGACTCGAATAAAAGCTTAGCAGTACACGCCTTAAAATGTGCCTGCGAATTTACAGATAAAAAAATAGTTTGCATTGTTTTCTCACAAATAAGCATTATGTTTAGAAGCATACAGCATGGATCCATCCCTCTCTAGCTAAAGACTGTAAGATTCTAAAAGGTTTTTAGTACACGGAATAGTCAAATAAACAAATAACTATAATGCCAAATAGAAAGGCAAAGTCTACCAACGTTAGGAGACGTAGACATACCGATCTTTTACGACACTGCAGATATCAGCTACGCGACTAAGTTTAAAAAAGGTTGTTGTGAAGCGCTCAAAACTTTTAAGGGGATAGATGACATATAGTAGGCACTAAAGTATAGTTCAAACAGAAGCAGCCACCATGCATTCAAAAGTCTTCATTGAGTAGTAGTGGTTCAGCGGATAGCCAATGCCTGGGGAAGTGAACGTAAGTCCGTCAGCCCACAACGGTGGAGACAAGTTAAGAGCTGTTGGAGGCGTGAAGTACCGACCGTTCGGGTTGAAGCAGTGACAACTGCCGTACCACCAGGCTCCTTGGTAGGTGACTGCGCAGTTATGGGACCATCTGTCTTGATCCTTATCCGGTGTGCTGAACATTGCATTGTTCATGTAGGCACCAACAGTATGACTGCAAGTTGCAACATTCGACCGGCTGACGTCAGGCTCTCCGACGCTGACTCGGTATCCCTGACTGGCGTCCTGCACAGTGAAGTGAGCGTCCTCCCACCAGTAGCGAGTGCCGTTCCAGTCGCTCATCTCCCACCTCGCGCGCCTGTCTCCGGCTCGAGTGAGCTGGTGGATCGCCTCCAGACCCATCCAGTAGTTTCTGTCCTCGCCCTGGCCGAACTCAGTCAAGTAGTCTGTCCAGTTCCGGTAGAAATCCACCGAGCCGTCCACTCGGTGCTGGAAGGTGCGCCAGCAGGTTCGTCCGAGCTCGTCCAGCTGTCTCACCTGTATTATCACGGTTAGCCAAATGCATCACGGTTGCAAAAGACATTGGAAAAAATGGATCACACGGTGAGCACCTACCAGCAGCAGAGGCAGCGTCGAGTTTCTCGCATTGCGGCACTTTCTGCATCCGCTCGTTCCAAGCTGGCAGCTGTACAATCGACAAGTGTCCCGCTCGCGATCGAACTCAACCGCTTGGTGCTGCGGTCCAGCGAGAGTCGCGCACTCCAAGTCGCTCCGCACGCCAGCCACCGAGCTGTCAAGCTTGTACTCGCTCAGGTCGTCTCTCTGCTCAGCCCAACTGTATTGAGCAGACGCCGCTCTGTAGCAGAAGAATAAAATTAGTGAATGGAAAATCAATGCCATGTTTTCCTCTATTTTTTTGCAAAGCAAAATTTCTCTATTCAGTTTTTTCCGCAAAAAGAGTCAATGTGCCGTTTTTTATACTTCTACACTGCCGTCGCTGCCTACCAGAAAAGTTGTACAAATGTTTACCAAGCTTCATATGGTTGTTAGCTCAATTTCTACTACATGAAGACCTGCGTCTTAGAAGGTTGAAACTAGAGACACTTAGTGTAAGCAAAATTCAAAGTCTGCAGCAACTTAAATTATGTATTAGCAAGTCAGCTTGACTGTCAATAACGCGTTTAGAATTTACACTCTTCAAAATTCCTAGTTGAATTTTTATTATTGGTAGACTCTGCGAGAGCTTTTGATGGCTAAACTTAAATTTTTATGTCATTTAGACTGTGGGTCGTACTATAAAGCTGTCGTGGCGTAAGTCGGAACTTTTACACTGCGGAGATAGGAGCTAAGATCGATCTTATCTTACGATGGCTTTATCGAATGGGCCCTGTATCGTTATAAAAGATTTCACCTTAGCAGCAATGATAAACATTAGGGTACTAACAAGAAATGGATTTTAGTTCCTACTAACACGGTTTTACGGGGCTTAGTCAGATGTACTTGCTTGCTTGGTTTATGATCTAAAATTAACGTTTAAGTCAGAGTAAAACTCCTAGATCAGACATGAAGCTAACTGTTTGTTTGTACTCTGGCATAAGCGTACACAAACTATACGCGTATAAATAGGCGTCTTGCGTGTATTTTAACGCTAAATTTGTTGCCGAAAATAGCACGTGACAGCAATGCGAGTGTACTTCTAAAGGCTCCTGCGGTTGCTCATAAAAATTCATAGCACAGCTCCTTCCTAAGTAACGCTCTAAGTATAAGATTCCTCAACGAAGTCTACTGTAACTCGCAGCGACAGAGCGTGAGAGAAATTTGACTCGAATGTCAAAATATTGCTCGACCCTGAGTCAAACTAACTTGGCAACTCTTCCATATTGCACAGTAGCCAAAAGCAAACAAGTCTAAAATAGTAGAACAACAATGTCTGGCCAATTTGGCTCTTGGGAGCAGCTGGACTGCCTGGGCTGCGGTGGACAGGCCAGAGTGTTCAAAGTGCGCACTGACCGAGGGGACGTGCTAGCGGCGAAGTACTTGGATTTACCACCTGGCGAGGAAACTGCAGCTTCAGCAGTGACAGAAGCAAGTCTGCTTGTAGGCCTCTGTCATCGCAATATTGTCCAGTTCGCCGCCACCAGGTTCGATCCCGCGGTTGGACAGCGATTAATTCTGTTCACAGAATTTATCGAAGGCCAGACGCTGCGCTGCATCATCAACGGTCAGCCGTTGGAGCAGGCGAAGATTCGAACCTACAGCCTGCAGGTCCGTAGGTTTCAGATTTCGTTTTACAACACTGAGCTGGACTAATAATATCTTTATAATCTTAGTAGTGCCACTGAATTGATCCGTTTGGCGAAACCAGGAGATCCTTTCCTTCCATAGTAATAAAACCACTGTGATGACGCTCCATAGAACAGCGTGTCTCAATGTCGGTTGGAGTCGTAGGGAAGTAGACAGGATGGGTGTGTAATATTCTGGATTCGTCATCTTGTCCTCTTGTTGTGTCCTCTTCTCCAACAAGCGGTGACAGTTTACAAAACACAGGAAAATTGGATTATGGCTTACCTAACTACGACACAAAGAGCCGCATTAGCCATCGTAGATTTTTGGTCGAAGACCAAAGCCAAAAGTTACGTACGATAGAGAACTTGTAAATTTCTAACGCCAAGTACCAAATTTTACGCAAATACAGCTAGCCGAGGCGCTCAACTACATCCACACTCGCCGACCGCCTGTGATTCATCGCGACGTCAACTGTAACAACGTCATGATACGACCAGACGATACGCTTAAGGTGATCGATTTCGGTCTGTCCACCTGCCTGCAACCGTTAGAGGACGCGTCCTCAGCTTGCGGCTCAACCGTGAACTCAACGGCAAGCTCCCGGCATCAGTTAGGCACGGTGGGATTCCTGGCACCTGAAATTCTCTACCGGAAAGAGAAGCTTGGTGTCGCACAGTACAGCGCTCAGTCGGATATTTGGGCGTTCGGCTGCACAGTTTACCAGATGGCTACTGGCCAGGCGCCTTATTACTCATCTCAGCCAGCCGTCTACATCTACAGAGTGGTGAAGCAAGGCGCTCCTCAGCTACCCAAGGCCGCTTATTCCGAGGAGCTGCGCCAATTCTATCACGGCTGCGTGTGCAAGGATAGGCGACGCAGATTCACCGCTGGGGACCTGCTGCAGCACAACTTCTTATTGTACAGGTTCGTTGCAAAAGTCCTTGGCTCATTGTTGGTTGCTTTTGGTCTGCTAGGCCATGATAACTAATCAGTGTTGTTAATATGGCCCGCCTTCCGTTGAGCAGTTCAGCGGGTAAATGCATCCAACTCAGGACTGCGCTACGGCCCAGATTCAATTCCTTACGCGGTCACAATCATTTGCAGCTCGTCAGCATGAGACTTTGCCGAGAGGGTTGTCGCGCGCGATTCACAGCCATGATAGACAACAACCACGGCACAGAGTGTTCACTTGCCTAATGATTAGAAAGTCAGGGAAGCTGTACACCCTGTGTGAGCGTGTGTATGAGTGCGTGCCTGCGTGCAGTATTGGCAAGCTTAAATGTGCTCAGGAGTGCCGACAGCCCTCCTGCAATTATTTATTTTATATATTTTAAGGTGGCAATTTAAAAGAACCTCCTGCTTTTTTTGGGCAGTAAGACTCTGCGCGGATGATGTAGCCTGTCAGCTGGAGTCTACGACGGCGGAACAAGTAAACTCTCGAGGGTGAAAGGGAGTGAGAGCAACTAACTCGAAAGCGGATTTTGATGATTGATGGTAGACTCAACAAAATAAGAAATCCTGATCCAGAACTTTTACGCGTTGTTCAATCTTATTAGATTTTTTTGCCTCTAAACCAAACCCACTAAACATTTTAGACCGGAAGAGCTTCGGGAGCTGCGCCAGCTTGTGCAGGACTACCAGCGCCAGTGCGCCGAGCAGACGCAGCTGCACGCACGCGAGAAGCAGCAGGCGGCTGAGCGAAAGCGCAAGAGAATCGCGTCGGCAAACGCGGAGGCGACGCGCGAACGACAACGACTCCAAATTCGGCTGGCGATGGCTCAGAAAGTGGCAAAAAAAGCGGCGGGTAAACGTCGACGAGAGGCGGCGCAGCGAGCCAGGTAAAGAGCATTGTGACATAAAACTTTGTGCAACAGACGACGGGAAACTCTGTAGACCCCGGCAGGAGTGAGTACGTGCTCAAGGGACAGCAGAAAGGTTATTCCTTGCTGGTTATAAGTTAATTGTTGTCTTGATTTAAAGCAGTGACCAATACCGGTAGATATAAGTAACTACCGATTGAAAGGCTCTAGATTAATCCTTGTTCTTTTCTACTGGCATGACAAAGGAAACGATATAATACGAGTACACATTACAAGTGATATAATACGAGTTTATATGAATACAGCTAACACAAGCATAGTACGACTCGTACAAAGTAAAGGTTACATAGTACACGCACATTGTGCGATAAGAACCACGTACCAGCTATAGAGTACAAATTCATAGAGGTAACATTTCATTAAATAGGGAGAGAAGAGCTCGAAGGTCTCGCATGCAGTCTGGCACGGATGAAGACGTGAATTTGTTGGTGACAGCCGCCGCGGAGGCTGATGAAGCTGCAACAGTGGAACAGCTGACCAGAGACCTCGCTGCTGCCATGGACTCTTTTCGTCGGGACCTTCTGGCAGTCGAGCTAAGACTCTCAGAGCAGCTGCTGCAGCTGGATACTGAGGACATTGCAGAGCGTGCTGCTCAGCAACTAGAACTGGACACAAAGATGCTCATGCTGAAGAGTGCTGAAGCGACTGCCAAGTTCGATAAGGTAAGTGTCTTACTTAGACCGTTGACTGAAGACCCTTGACCCGGGAAAAGCATCGAACTAACTTTTCAACGCACAATGAGAATTTATTAATACGTTCGTAAGCTTTTGTGTTGAAGGTACGACAGTCACAAGCTGTTCATGGAGGTCCCCGGAGTCGTCCTGCGGGTGGCCCGGAGGTAGCGCATGAGCTGATCGAAATTTTTGGGTTTGTCTGGCTGAAACTACACTTGGCGCTGGTGATGTTGCCCCGCAGGTACTGGTGCCTTGAGAAACAACCGTGACCTGATAGGGTCGTAGGTGGCAGCCCAGTCCGGATGCTTCCGGAGCTGATGAGGGCTGGGGAACAGCGCCTTAGTCAGAATACTAAAGAGATGTGATTATCGTTGATTCTTATACTTGCATTGCTGTCTTAAATCCAGTGCATTTTTTCAGTGCATCTTGAACGCGATCACTCGTCAAAAAAATAAGTACCAATCGTGCGCAGGAACTGGAACGGCACCGACGCGAGGTCGAATCGCAGCGCGCCGCGCAGCTTCGTTCGCACGCTCTCGAGCGGCGCTGCTGGCAGCGTCAATTAGAAGCCGAGCGCGCTACCAGAGCTCGGCAATACCGTGAGAGCCTAATCGTGGCGACTACGCGTCGCTGTGGTGGCTCAAACGCCGAGTCCGATGGCGAGGCGGCAGCGGAGACGGCCAGACTAGCCGACGAGTTCGCGGACTCGCCAGCAGAGCTGGAGCGAGTCAGGCTGGGCATGGAGCGGCTGGAGGAGCGCTTGGCCAGGTTAGCTGGGATCAGCGCGTGCTATGCCTGATTGCGACTTGCGGTAGTGATGGTGGTGCACTGCAATTTACTGGAAAAGCTGGGACTAGATTAGAGGATTCGACTGACAACAGGATGAAAGCTTGAAGTAGTTAGAAGTCTAGATTGAAGATTCTTGAAGACTCGACGGGAAAACTTCGAGGGGCAGAGCAGCACAACGCGTCCGACTCTTGCGCCGGCGACCCCTGTTTCGATCCATTTGGGGCTTGTGCGCACTATTGGCACTAAAATTGTACGAGGGAGCTGTCTTGCGATTCACACCTGTGAGGGCCGACCCCCAAGACACAGAGAGTGCACATTCCAGACTATTAGAAAGTCGGGGCCGCTGTACACCCTGTGTGAGCGTGTGTCCAAGCACAATTGTATGTGCTTAGGGGACAGCGGAATGGGCGGAATTGCATCGACGCTGGTTTTGAGACGATTTCGCCATCGTTTCGAGACGAAGGCGTTGCGTCGGGGTGCCCACAGAGTGGCACCAATATGATCGTTTCTAAGGAAAATCTACAGTAGTCTGGATCTCTCGTTCCCTAACAACAAACACAGAGAAAGAGACGAGCTTAGCAGTCGAGCAGCGCGGACCGAGGAGCACCTCCGCCAGGAGCTGCAGGAGCGTCTCGACCGGCTGTCGCTGCTGGCGGCTGACAAGCGTCGACAGCTCGAATCGGAGAGAACGCGCCGATTGACCGAGGCGCGCGAGACAGCGCGTCGGCGCCGTTTAGAAGCGGAAATGGCGGAAGTCGATGCCAATGGTGCAGGAGTGACTAGCAATGGAACCTTAATCAACTCTAGCGAGCACGAAGTAGGTTAAAGTATGTACAGTGGATGCTACAGTTGAATACGGTGGTTTTCAACTGGGCAGTGAGGAGGAGTTGGAAATCTATGGGGTGGGTGCCTTTAATGTACAGTCTAGAAGGGTTAGGAAGATCTATGGGGTGGGTGTCTTTAATGTACAGTCTAGAAGGGTTAGGAAAATCTATGGGGTGGGTGCCTTTAATGTACAGTCTAGAAGGGTTAGGAAAATCTATGGGGTGGGTGCTTTTAATGTACAGTCTAGAACGGTTAGGAAAATCTATGGGGTGGGTGTCTTTAATGTACAGTCTAGAAGGGTTAGGAAAATCTATGGGGTAGGTGCCTTTAATGTACAGTCTAGAAGGGTTAGGAAAATCTATGGGGTGGGTGCCTTTAATGTACTGTCTAGAAGGGTTAGGAAAATCTATGGGGTGGGTGCCTTTAATGTACTGTCTAGAAGGGTTAGGAAAATCTATGGGGTGGGTGCTTTTAATGTACAGTCTAGAACGGTTAGGAAAATTTATGGGGTGGGTACTTTTAATGTACAGTCTAGAACGGTTAGGAAAATCTATGGGGTGGGCGCTTTTAATGCACAGTCTAGAACGGTTAGGAAAATCTATGGGGTGGGTGTCTTTAATGTACAGTCTAGAAGGGTTAGGAAAATCTATGGGGTAGGTGCTTTTAATGTGCAGTCTAGAAAGGTTAGGAAAATCTATGGGATAAGTGTTTTCAATATACAGTCTAGAGGGGGTAGGAAAATCTATGGGGTGGGTGTCTTCAATGTACAGTCTAGAGGGGTAGGAAAGAAATGAATATACAGGTAAATTTTGACAAAAATCAAGTTTCAAATTACTTCTGTTCCGTCATATACCCACATAAGAACCTGGAGTATCAAAGTGGAATAAATACTGGATAAAATACATGTTGCTTCAAATTAATATCACTGTTTGATTATACAACATGCATGCAAATTTTGTTCTTCCTAAATATATCAGATTCTAGAAATATAAAATGTAAAAATGTAAACAAAATTAATTGGCATCCTGTTTTGTAAAAAATAAAACAAAGAACAACAATATTTAATACGATTTTGCTAATGAAACTGTAATAAGTTATGCATTCAAAAACAGCAATACGGTATCGCGTTTTATTATATTTTCAACATTTCAAATAAACTTTTTCTACGCATACGGTAAAACAAATTTAAAATAGAATAGCGCATCGCACAGGGCACGCGTTTTTACTCAGAAAAAAATAGTCAGCAGTAAAAATCTTCAGAGATAAAACCTTTTTTGCAATATTTTGCTCTCGAAAACTAGTAGATTTAAACAAAACTTTTTCTAAACAAGGTTTTCTCTACGAAGCACCAGGCGTTTGTTCTGTCGCAACCCCAGACAGACGATCGCGCAAGAGATTTTTGAACGGATTTTCTTTCTGCTGCCTAACAAATAAGCGATAACATATAGGATAATTTGCTAACTACTCTACTAACTACTACGACGTAAGTAGCGTACTAGGGTTTTACGACTATATTAGTTAAAAAATCTAAACTTTTAATGCACAGTATAAATAATTTAAAATAGTGAAATTCGCGTAGAGTGTAGAGAAATACAAAAATATACTACTTATAGTAGTCGATCATTGTACATTTTAGAAAAAATATATTAAAACAGAACAGTACGACAACGAATCTTTTAAGTGAAAGCAAGCCGCAGTAAACTGGTTGTACTTCTGCATACATAAGCAATAAGAATTCTTGAAAAAAGACAACATAAATGAAAAAAAAATGATAAATAATAGGAAATGATCCTCTAAATTATTTGCCTCTAGTTATAAAAAATTAGACAAATTAATAAGCGCAATATATTGATACTCAAAGAAAAAAAGGACAACAAAAATATGAAACCAAATTAAAATTCGCACTCTAAAGTCTAAAATTACAATTAATAATTGTCTGCTGCGTAATCAACTAGAGATAACAGGCCAATAAATAAATCTGTCAGCCAGTGCTGCAAAACGGCACTGATTGGCCTAATTGAGAGTTGATTTTGTTGAATTAAGGCACACCTTTGAGGTAAGGGACAGAAATTAGGTTTAGGGTTCTGGGGATCGATTCCTGGTGTCGCAACAGTAATTTGACCGACTTAGTGCAGGAAAAAATGGTTTTAGACAGAGGCCCACAAGGTTCAAACACGAGGTTATAGATATAGGCACAGCCTGTGACGATGCACAGAAATTCACAGGGCCGCTGTTCACCCTGTGTGATCCTGTACCTATGTACCTATCTGTCTGCGAGTTCAGGGGATCGACTGTCACCTCTGATTAGCGGCAGAATACAAAATGGAGCTGCGAACTAACTCATAGGGAGATGGTGAGATAAGAGGGAGAGATGGTGAGATAAGAGGGAGAGATGGTGAGATAAGAGGGAGAGGGTGAGACCAGAGGGAGAGGGCGAGATAAGAGGGAGAGGGTGAGATAAGAGGGAGAGGGTGAGATAAGAGGGAGAGGGTGAGACCAGATGGAGAGGGTGAGATAAGAGGGAGAGGGTGAGATAAGAGGGAGAGGGTGAGACCAGATGGAGAGGGTGAGATAAGAGGGAGAGGGTGAGATAAGAGGGAGAGGGTGAGATAAGAGGGAGAGGCTGAGATCAGATGGAGAGGGTGAGATAAGAGGGAGAGGGTGAGATAAGAGGGAGAGGGTGAGATAAGAGGGAGAGGGTGAGATAAGAGGGAGAGGGTGAGATAAGAGGGAGAGGGTGAGACCAGATGGAGAGGGTGAGACCAGATGGAGAGGGTGAGACCAGACGGAGAGAGTGGAGAGGAAGAGCTGACGGCAGTCACTTAGAGCTCAATCAAAAGCTCGACAAATAAACAACTCAAAAAAATTCTCTCCACAATCCCTCAGCTACGAGAGCTTCAGGCCCTCAGCCAGCAGGCATTAGTACCGGGACAGCAGAGAGGTTCTGCCGCCGTAGCCATTTCTCGTCCCAGCAGTGGCAGTTGTTGAAGCAGACGGCATCCACAGGCCGCTGGACTGCAATTCATCTTTGTAAACATCCGGCACCAGGCCAACAGGGCTGGTGACCATTCGGACGGACCGAATGCCGAACAGGCGCTCCTCGTAGTCGCACAGCTGCCGCCAAAAACCAACATTGGGTCGAATATAGGGACGGCGCTGCTTGCACAGGTCGTGCGCTTGGCGCAGATTCAAATTGCGATATTTCATTAGATAGGCAAGCACCAGGGTAGCCGACCGGGACACACCGGCCATGCAGTGCACCAGAACATTGTTCCCGCGACGGATCTCACCGTTGATACGGTCGGCCACGATGTCAAAGTAGTTACTTATTCTGGCATAAGGTGTGTCGTCCACGGGTACCTGGGGTGCATTGCAGAATTGGTGGCTTCGAATGCGTTGTAGAGTTTTTAGTGTACAGTCAATGGTACATTAGCTGCCATCAATGTACATCTAATGTACAGTCAAGGGAGTCAAGGGTCTTTAATGTACATCTAAGGATGGATTTCTTCAATGTACATCTGAGGGTGGATGTCTTCAAAGTACATCTGAGTGTGGATGTCTTCAATGTACATCTAAGGGTGGATGTCTTCAATGTACATCTGAGTGTGGATGCCTTCAATGTACATCTGAGTGTGGATGTCTTCAAAGTACATCTAAGGGTGGATGTCTTGAAAGTACATCTAAGGGTGGATGTCTTCAATGTACATCTAGGTGTGGATGCCTTCAATGTACATCTGAGTGTGGATGTCTTTAATGTACATCTGAGTGTGGATGTCTTCAAAGTACATCTAAGGGTGGGTGTCTTCAAAGTACATCTAAGGGTGGATGTCTTCAAAGTACATCTAAGGGTGGATGTCTTCAATGTACATCTGAGGGTGGATGTCTTCAATGTACATCTGAGTGTGGATGTCTTTAATGTACATCTGAGTGTGGATGTCTTTAAAGTACATCTAAGGGTGGATGTCTTCAAAGTACACCTAAGGGTGGATGTCTTCAATGTACATCTGAGGGTGGATGTCTTCAATGTACATCTGAGTGTGGATGTCTTCAAAGTACATCTAAGGATGGATGTCTTCAATGTACATCTAAGGGTGGATGTCTTCAAAGTACATCTATGGGTGGATGTCTTCAATGTACATCTGAGGGTGGATGTCTTCAAAGTACATCTAAGGGTGGATGTCTTCAATGTACATCTGAGTGTGGATGTCTTTAATGTACATCTAAGGGTGGATGTCTTCAATGTACATCTAGGTGTGGATGTCTTCTATGTACATCTAAGGGTGGATGTCTTCAATGTACATCTAAGTGTGGATGCCTTCAATGTACATCTGAGTGTGGATGTCTTTAATGTACATTTGAGTGTGGATGTCTTCAAAGTACATCTAAGGGTGAATGTCTTCAATGTACATCTGAGGGTGGATGCCTTCAATTTACATCTGAGTGTGGATGTCTTTAATGTACATCTGAGTGTGGATGTCTTCAAAGTACATCTATGGGTGGATGTCTTCAATGTACATCTAGGTGTGGATGTCTTCTATGTACATCTAAGGGTGGATGTCTTCAATGTACATCTAAGTGTGGATGCCTTCAATGTACATCTGAGTGTGGATGTCTTTAATGTACATCTGAGTGTGGATGTCTTCAATGTACATCTAAGGGTGAATGTCTTCAATGTACATCTGAGGGTGATTGCCTTCGATGTACATCTGAGTGTGGATGTCTTTAATGTACATCTGAGTGTGGATGTCTTCAAAGTACATCTAAGGGTGGATGTCTTCAAAGTACATCTAAGGGTGGATGTCTTCAATGTACATCTGAGGGTGGATGTCTTCAATGTACATCTAAGGGTGGATGTCTTCAAAGTACATCTAAGGGTGGATGTCTTCAATGTACATCTGAGGGTGGATGTCTTTAATGTACATCTGAGTGTGGATGTCTTCAAAGTACATCTAAGGATGGATGTCTTCAATGTACATCTAAGGGTGGATGTATTCTATGTACATCTAGGTGTGGTGTCTTCAATGAACATTTAAGGGGTGTTTTCAATGTACGTAGAGGTGATGGGTGTCTTTGTGCACATTTAAGGTTGGATAGCTTCAATGTAAACAGTAAATCCAAGGGGGTGTCTTCAATTAGTGACCCAATAGTTACTAATTGTTTTTAATTATTGAAAAAAATATACTCAAATAGATCAATAAAACATAAATAAATAAAAAATAAGCACACCTGTAGAGTGTCAACTCCAGCCAGTCTCACTGGTGGCACATCAATGGTAGCATTAACCACCAGCTTAATCCCCAGCGCTCTCAGGCGGGCATCCCTAACCGGATGGGCGCTGCACAGGTACAGATGATCCGTGATCTGAGCTACCTGAGTGAAGATACCAGCAGAAGCTGACGCGTCCAATGCTGCAGTTACTGATGAAGAGCTTGCGGACGAATTAGATAACAGATCGTTATAGCCAATATTGCGACTGCCTAGAGTGCCGAAACGACTGCTGCCGCTGCTACTACTGCTAGTACCATTGTTAGTAGGAAATCTGCCATACTGAGAATTAGTAGTTGAATATCGATACTGACTACTTGATGTTGGCGTAGGCATTGCAGAAGAATTTCCTGCCCGAGGTGCGTAAGGAAACCTAGTCAGGTAGCTGCTCATGATTGCTGGTAAACTTTTCTAATTAATTTAAGGTTAAAACCAACGGCCTTTAAGCACACATAAGCATGAAATAGGAATTTGAAATAATTAGAAATTCTTTAATAAATACAGACAAATAATATCGAATAAGCATTTTTATGCCAATACAGTCAAGTCTAATAAGAATTCTGTAATGAAATTAAAAAGTGATGTTCTGTTCTTTTAGTTTTAATTGTCATAAAGATATTTCAAATTAATTCCAATATGCCATGTTGGCTTCTCACTTGAATATCATGTTCCTTAAAAAAGTTCATCTGTGAAACAAGTCTTACCCAATAGTGCTAAACCATCTCCTATTAATTATTGCCTACCAAAATATAAATCACAAAAACTATTATTTAAAATAGTATACAGTTCAGTTTTATTGTCAGGCATATTCACTCTATACCTTTAGGGTTGGCCCTCAACCCTTATAGGTGTGAATTGCATGATAGCCTAGACTGAGCAGCATTTTTATGTAACACAGTGGTCTCCTGGACATATCATTTTAATATAACTTAAACTTGTAAAAAAATTGTCTAAAAACTTTGAATTGTGAAATCTAACAATGAATTCTAGATAACACTAGCAATCTTCGCCCCCCCGATGGGGGACATCTGGATAGAATCCTTGTTCTTTACAAATAACAAATAGACAGCGAAATAAAGCCTTCATAAAACAACAGACATCCATATACTAAAAATGAAAATCTTGCTTGCTTGTAGACAGCAAGCATCCTCAGACAGCATTCAAGCATCGATCCCCAAATAGCAAGCATCCCCCAGACTGCAAGCATCCCCCAGATAGCAAGCATCCCCCCGATAGCAAGAAACCCCAGATAGCAAGCATCCCCAAGATAGCAAGCGTCCCCCAGATAGCAAGCATCCCCCAGATAGCAAGCATCCCCAGATCGCAAGCATCCCCAGACCGCAAGCAATCCCTGATAGCAAGCATAACCTGGATACAAAGAGACCTTATAGATATCTAGCAACCCCCTCTCAGATAGCAAGTACCCTCCACCCCTCAAGAGCGAGCATCTCCCAATAGCAAGTTACCCCAGTAGCAAGCATCCTTCCGATAGCAAGCATCCCCCTGATGGCAAGTATACATCCTTAAATAGCAAGCATCCACCAGAGAAAAAGTAGCTAGTGCAACAATTTCCTTAGCTTTATAGTGGCTCCATTTGTTTGGCATGACACCTCTTTTATATTTAAAATGGTCTCTCTTTTATGTTTAAAATGGTGGCTCTTTAATGTTTGACATGGTGGCTCTTCTATGTTTGACATGGTAGCTCTTTAATGTTGACATGGTGGCTCTTTGTGTTTGAAATGGTGTCTCTTCTATGTTTGACATGGTGGCTCTTTTGTGTTTGACATGATATCTCTTTAATGTTTGACATGATAGCTCTTTAATGTTTGACATGATAGCTCTTTAATGCTTGACATGGTGGCTCTTCTATGTTTGACATGGTAGCTCTTTAATCTTTGACATGGTGGCTCTTCTATGTTCGCCATGGCGGCCCTTTTATGTTTGAAATGTTGTCTCTATTATGTTTGACATGGTGGCTTAATTCTGTGACATGGTGGCTCTTTAATGTTTGACATGGTGGCTCTTTTTGTTTGACATGGAGTCATGTATATGTTCGATATGGAGTCACGTATATGTTTGACATGGTGGTTTTTTTATGTTTGACATGGTGGCTCTTTTATGTTTGACATGGTGGCTCTTTAATGTTTGACATGGTGGTTCTTTTTTGTTTGACATGGTGTCTCTTTAATGTTTGACATGGAGTCCCGTATATGTTTGATATGATGGCTCTTTTATGTTTGACATGGTGTCTCTTTAATGTTTGACATGGTGGCTCTTTAATGTTCGACAGGGTGGCTTTTTAATATTTGAAATGGTGGCTCTTTTATGTTTAACATGGAGTCACGTATATGTTTGACATGGAGTCATGTATTTGTTTGACATAGCAGCTCTTTTGTGTTTGACATGGTGGCTCTTTAATGTTTGACATGGTGGCTCTTTAATATTTGACATGGAGTCACGTATATGTTTGACAGGGCGGCTCTTTTATGATTGACATGGTGGCTCTTTAATGTTCGACAAAGTGGCTCTTTTATGTTTGACATGGTGGCTTTCTGACATTCGACATGGTGGCTCTTTAATGTTCGACAAAGTGGCTTTTTTATGTTTGACATGGTGGCTTACTGACGTTCGACATGGTGGCTCTTTTATGTTTGACATGGTGGCTCTTTGACATTCGACATGGTGGCTCTTTTATGTTTGGCATGGTGGCTCCTTTATGTTCGACATGGTGGCTCTTTTATGTTTGGCATGATGGCTCTTTTAAGTTTGACATGGTAGCTCTTTTATGTTTGATGTGGTGGCTCTTTTATGTTTGACATGGTGGCTCTTTGACATTCGACATGGTGGCTCTTTTATGTTTGGCATGATGGCTCTTTTAAGTTTGACATGGTAGCTCTTTTATGTTTGATGTGGTGGCTCATCTATGTTCGACATGGTGGCTCTTTTATGTTTTACATGATGGCCCTTTAATGTTTGACATGGTGGCTCTTTTATGTCTGACATGGTGGCTCTTTAATGTTCGACATGGAGTCACGTATATGTTTGACATGATGGCTCTTTTATGTTCGACATGGTGGCTCTTTAATGTTTGGCAGGGTGGCTCTTTTGTTTGACATGGTAGCTCTTTTATGATTTATTTGGTGGCTCTTTTATGTTTGACATGGTGGCTCTTTTATATTTGACATGGTGGCTCTTTCATGTCTGACATGGTGGCTCTTTTATATTTGACATGGTGGCTCTATAATGTTTGACATAGTGCCAGTTTTATGTTTGACATGGTGCCAATTTTATTTTTGAAATAGTGCCACTTTTATGTTTGACATTGCGCTTCTTTTATTTTTAGCTTTTCGTGTTTTTAAGGTGTTTTAAAAAAAATTTTGGCACTACTAAGATTCGAACCCAGGTTGCTACATTAGCAGTCCAGTCTGTTCGCATCTATGCTATCTCTTGTCAATTGGAGAACATGAATTGTGGCCCTTATAATTCAGTACTTACAGCAAGTCGGTTAGAGTAAAATGTTATGACATAATCAATTTCTCAGTCAGCCAGTATCAGTGTCAATTTAAGTTAGCAATATTGTTACGCAATTTCAATCAAGTTGTGTGTGCATTTCTTCGGCACTGTTTTCAATTTGTTGTGATGCAATCTTTATCAGAATTGAAATTCAGTCAGTCAATGTTTTCTCTAGCATTCTTACAATGCATTTCAAGTCGAAAATTTTGCTTGACCTTTGCAAAAAAGCATGTTTTTCGAATATTTAATCCCTTTAATATTGAGCAATTTCTTAGCCAAGATGCATGTACCGTCCCAGGAAAATTTCTGATCGAATGGTGCAAGTTTGAAGAAAATCGGTTGAGCCGTTTTTTCTAAAATCTATCGCATAGCTAGATAGATACAGACAACTCATTTTTAGTATATAGGAAGTTATGCATTTTGGGAGCTGCATATTTATACTGGTAATAGAATACACTTGAAATTGTTTGGTTACACTGGCAATGTTTCTTTTACATTACAAAATTACCACTCTGTAACCACGATTGTGTTACCAATAATGAATTCTTTAACAGTCAGTATTTGCTTCCAAAAAACAGCTTTGTGGCTTTACGAAGTAAAATTATACTAAATATATATTTACACCAATTTAAGTGATAGAGGACTAACAAGTGGCCAATATATTCATAGTAAAATATAATAGATATATAGATGTGTATTTAAAGTTTGGTTTCTTTTCCTTTCTTTTATTAATAATTATGTATGGTGATTTATTTGAATAACTATTTACAGCTCATATAAAGGCAATTTATATTATAAAAAAGGATAATAAACATTGTGTTATAACTTTTTAAAAAGTTCTCTTTTTCAAAAGTGACAAGCTGCTTGCCTCAAATGTTACTGTCTATCTCTGTTTACTCTGATATTGGTGTTTTTTATACAATTTTAGTGTTTAGAACCTTTGATTTAGTGGTTGATCTTTAATAATAATCTTTGACAGACAAATGTATTTTTAATTCACAAAATTCACCAACTCCAAAACTTTTGTCTAATTATTTGAAAACTTGAAACCTTTGAGAAGACCAAGAGTAAATTTTTTGCTTAGATTTTTTTGCAAGTTTAAATAGCTTCTGCTTTTAATTAAAGAAACCTAGGTTGGGTTTGAGTCAATATTAACTTTAACATGCCTTAAGTCTTGACTTTTTTCAATGCCATTGAAAATCTTATAACATATAATATCTCATTGTCTTGTGTTGTATTATCATTAAAATTGTCATTAGTAATTGTTCTTGTCCTTTCCAGTTTAATTTTCTATAATTTATAAGTTATAAGTCTCTAAAAGCTATTAGGAATGTAGCTTTAATTCCCATAATAATTTTGTTTTTATACATATAAATATGATATACCTAATAATATTTTCATGATCTTAGATCTACTTCAATAATATAAGCAAGGTAGCCTTAGTTTTTTAAATTAGCTAATAAATTTCTACAAAAGTTAACTAAAAGGATAATGACAACACAAAATAACTAATTCTATTCTTCAATATTTTTTAAAGTAGGCCAATAAGTCTAGGCCTGCCTAGCCTTGCTTAATTTATTAGGCCTAGGCCTATATAGTTAGAAAATAAATTTAGATTATAGAGATATGTTAATTGTCATTTGATATACCTATGATTCAAAAAACAAGCAGAAAAGCAAAAACTATATTGTATAATTAGGTTTGGTTTATTCAAACAAATTAGCTGTTTTATTTTTTTTGTTTAAAATCTAAGAAATTATAATAAAATTAATAACTAGCACTATTTCTTTAAATTGTCTACTAGTAAACTTAGGACATTAGGTTTATAAACTGAATAACCATATAAACTGATGTTGTAAAGCTTTATATTCTTTTATATTTAAATTTTTATATTAACATTAAAAAAGAATGATTTCTTTGCTTTTTGTTGCAGATAGTTGATCAAAAAGACTGACATCTTCACCATACAGAAACTATACAACTGATGATATTCCTATGTAGTTTAATTTGGATAGCAATTACAATAGGCTTCGTTTCCTGATATACTGATAAAAGTTTTAGTAAGTTCATTCTTTATTCATTTTTAATTTTAAACAAAAGAACAATAGACCAATATTAATACACTGAAAATGATAGGATAATAATATTGCCTAGGCTTATTGTCCTGACTAGGGTCCTGACTAGGAGACTAGACTCAATAGGCCTAGGCTATGGTAACATCAATATGTACAGGTTTTACGGGGTTAGGTCATTGAAAGAAACTATCTTTTCAATTCCATTCCAAGTGAAATCCATCTTAGAGTTACTCTGATATTACGACCAAAACGAAATAGGCGAACTCGTTTTAGGTTCTAGAGCCTACAGAACCGGTTTTTTGGTGTGAGTGTAATTTGATGTTAAATGTGATCACTGATCATGACTCATGGCGATCTGGCCTGTCAGTTAGTTTCTCTATTAGAAAAAACAATTTCTTTCTTGGAAATAGCCATGTAATGCTTAACTCTTAAGATTGTTTATGTAAGTTACAGATAAACAAACAAAATGCTAATGAATTTGGTGCTAGTACTAAGAGATGACTAAAAAGTTGAAATTACTAGAATGTGCTCTTTATTGAACAAATTTTATTAATTTTCGGGCCGCTGCTAAACAGAGATGCAGGTCTTGCGTGAGTTAAAAAATAAATTTATTAGGTGTATGGTCTATACCATTGGCCCCAAGGGTGCAAGTGCTTATCAGTTATAATTGTAAGCGTGCATAGATTTTCCTTGGCATTTACTTCTTCTATGGAAATGGAATGAATAACTGGGGAAAAATATATGACTAAAGACCAGCTGCTAAAGACCAGCCTCGTAAAAAATCCTATAGTTTCCCGTCCCGTTTGAGTAGTCCCTGTATATGCATCAATTTAACCGCAACTGCGTACCCTGCAGCGCGGCTGCGCTGCTTCTTTGGCGAGCCAGCTAGCACTCCAGTCAAGGGAGACTATATCAACTTGTCGGATTTAAATCACGAACGCATTTAAGGGGCTTGACTGATGAGGACGCACTTTTTCCCAAATCCCGCGCCAGCACATGGGCTCTGAACTTACTAGCCTACTAACAGTGGGCAATGGGCATTTTTATTCTTTTTCTGCAAATTGTCATAGAATCTATACTAGATATAATGTCTGGCCATACTAGTAGTCATAATAACATAGGCATTGCTTTTTGGGTCATAAATCATCGCTTTCGAAGCTGGTCTGACAGCCACCTACGCCTCACTCATCAGTGTTGAGACGGGCGCCAGATGGTCTGAGAGGATGCGGGCGGTAGCTTTTTCTTATCATTTTGACAGGCCATCAAGATTTATGAGGTCAGAGCCTATTGTTCGGATTCACTCAGCGTGTGACAGCTTTGAACAGCTATGCGTTTTACCCCTAAAGTACTTGGATTAGCGATTAGCGATTTATCTTCAT